>NW_011627748.1:68811-255956 GCF_000204515.1 Acromyrmex echinatior
AAATTATTTATTTATTTAAATTTTTGTAGAAGCTGTACCATTTCAGAATTTGTAAAAATTAACGTATATTATTATTTTCACGATGCAATTAATATTACAAAAATACCTGTCATATTTTATCCAAATGATTTATATGAATGTAAATAAATTCATACATCAATATACTTTTAAACGTATTTAATATTTTGTGATAATCGTATTTTTATTTAAAAATGCGGAAGTTATATCATATTCACGGCTAATTACAAAAACTAATCTTAATTTAAGATCTTTTAATCTTATCATGCCATTGCTGCTTACAATATCAGTATAACGTAAATTCGTTGCAGCGTGGATTCTTGAGCAAGAAACACGTCGAGAAAAGAAAATACAAGACTGGAATTTGATTACATCAAGAGACTATCCTTGAAAAGGTCAACTCTTTCTACAGGGTTACAACTGACTATTTTAGCGATAGCGGAATGCCGTTATCGTCTAGACAATGCTGGTGAACAATTATTACTACTTGGTAAACTCAAATAGTCTCTGGTCGGCGGATACCAGTTGCCAACTTCGGTGGCAAACATAAATGCGACCGGCATAAGTCGAGGTCTTGGTTGGACAATGTACTGTCCTGTAGACTCGTTTAGCATCCCCAGTAACTATATTCAAAGCAACTAATAACGGTTACACTATGTAGCATCGTAGTTAACGATACGTTTGCTAGTTAATTCGGGCGAGAACGATACGATTCCAACGTGTACATGATAAGATTCTTGAAAGCTTGGAACCTACGGAATAGGATTTAATCCTATCATTTGACACAAGCTGTATCTATTAATTTAATAACATGGTAACTTAACTTTACTCAAAATAACTTGATAATTCTATATCTAATTAATATAAGTATATAATTAATATAAGAATATAGGAAATTAAGGATAAAACAGTTTAAGAATTTCTAAGCAAGGTCTTTCATTTTCAAAGCGGATTATTGGATGTGAAGAGTTTTTTGTTTGGATTAATTTCTTAGGCGGTTCCCGTCTCATTTTTGCGAGTTAAGTTAATGAGATCGTGAGGAGCTTCATTTTCAGAGTAGCAGATATATACAGATGCGAAGAGAAAAATCTAAAATTTTATAGTTTATTAAAGCAATTATTTCCTTTTTTTATCGTTATGTACATTCTCCATATTTTATTAATGCTGTAATATTTTGTGTATATTTAATTTTTATTCTTTTCACTTTAACAACAATTTATAGCTGGACGGTCCAGCAGCAGTCAGTAGATGTTAGAATAACGCAGGTGCATCTAAAAGAGAATGCACTACGACAGGATGACAGGCACAGGAAGACATGGCAGCGTGTGCGAGCATCGGAAAGCTATTCACGACGTGGTGCTTTCTTACGAGATTGACGGGAAGAAAAGGGACTGTGTATCTCGTAGAGCCCGGAACGCAACGGAAGAACTCCATTTCCGCCATATTTCTCGTACAATGCCGCAAAATTGACTAGCCAGAAAACGGCGTTTCGTGACTGATGCTGGCGAAGAAGACCCAAGAGGCCGCCATCCAATACCAGTTCCACTTTCCAATCGATCGATCGAAAGATCGCCACTATGCTCCCGGCGAGTGTGTATACAAATGCATTGTACGCTTGTAGCAGCCTTCAAGCGATTTATTGAAATTCCGTTTATCTCTCGGATGCTTCTCAAAAGCAATAATCCATCATTTTAATTCTTTTAAAATTTGATTGGCTTATAAATGTTACGTAATATTACATAGTATTAAATAATTATGTAAGGTTATAATTAATTCATCAAGGACAGAGACAAACTTTTTTCTTAAAATTTAAAATCTTTTTAATGACAAGCTAGTAGCCCTTAAGGAGCCTACTTGCCAAAAATTTTCACCCTGGGATTGATTGTTGGGAGCAGAGGAAGGGAGAATGGTCGATTTTGCGACCATTGGCGATATAAAAGCGATATAAAAAGTTGACCTATTTTTTTTGATCGAAAAATCAACCATCGGTCCTTAATGGCTTAAGTTATTTACGATACTTTGAAGAGAATTTGCGTGCTGGGAAGTATAATTAAAAGGCTAAATAAAACGAATAAATGAATATATTTAAGTACGTGTAATTTAATTAAAAAATTGAATAACATTAAGAAGAAGATTAACTGACAAGAAAAGAAATATTTATTTATCCCTTCACAGAATAGTGCAAAGATTTAATAACGCAGTTTGACGAAAAGTCACTTTTTTTTCTTTTCGAAGTGCCACAGTACATATACCTCAAAGATTTTTTCATGCTGAACACCGTTGACGAATGCCATTGGCAGAATTTACGTCAAAATTTTTAGTGAAATGGGCCAAAAATGAAATTTTCAGCCATTTTCAGTATTTCATTTTACAGAAAAAGAATCGTTTATAAATCTATGGCAACTAAAAATACAATTCAAGATCTTTCAAATAAATTTGAATTTATTATCGTACGATTTATTATCGTACTTATTATTTTTATCAAGTTATGACTATTTGGATTTTAAACTTTCTGTATAATTATGCAGTTAAATAAAAAAATCACTTTTTTTCTTCAAAATACTATAATACATACCTGAAGATTTTTTCACTCTCAACACATATGATACCATTCATTAAAATAGATGTAGTACATCAGAATTTTTAGTAAATTGGAGTATAATAATAAATTGAAGTGCGGTTTTTGCCCATTCCACTCCAATTTGCTCAAAATTCTGATGTGTTACGCAAATTCTGCTCCACGTCGTGTTCAGAGCAAAAAAAACTTCGGAACATATACTGCGATACTTTAGAGAGAATTTGCGTGCTGGAGCGTATAATTAAAGGGCTAAACAAAACGAATAAATGAATATATTTATTAAATACGTGTAAATTTATTTAATTAAAAAATTAAATAACAACGAAGCTTGAAATATTATTAAAGATATCAATGAATCAATTTTATTGATAAAATTGTGTAACTTCTGAAATTTGATTCGCTCGTAAATATTAAATAAATATGTAAAGTTATAATTAAGAGTCAACAAACAAAAGAGAAATATTTACTTATTCCGGATAGATGCAAAAGTTTAATTTAATAATTAAAAAGCTATAAGCAAATGGATCAAAAAATATATTTATCAAGTGCAAACTCATTTGAAAAATTAATGACGACAAAGAATTACTTGAAATGCTATTAAAAATATTAATGTACCAATTTAATTAATAAAATTGTGTAACTTTTTATAATATTCATTTATAAAATGATTCTCTTACATTTGTAAATTAAAAACTAAATCTAGATACTTCTAAATCACAGACAAAAATGTTCTACTTAGACATTTAGGTCAAGAATAAATTTCATGGAAATAAATAACATCTATTTTTGGACCTGGAATGGTTTCATAATGCAACATTCAGCAAAATCCTCAGGACAAGCAGTTTCATTTTCAGAAGATGCAGACGCGGCACGTTAATTTCCGCATGAAACATTCACGGAAAATTCTGGGAGGTAGCCAAAGCGTGCGTATAAATAATGCGGGCTAAATGAAAAATTCTCTTGGGACGGGGGTGAAATTCCATGTCTCTTCGCGAGACTAAACGCGAGACGAAATCCCTGGCAGGAGCTTTTTCGAAAGTGCGACGCAGCTGCGGCTGCGTTCGCGAATTCTCTTCATAACCCTCTCATCCCTTCCATGTTTCATTCTCCCTCTTACTCACCCACCCTTCTCCTGGCCCGCTTTCCTCGGTATACTGAACGAAGACAAATAACCTGTGGGTTGTTTGTTGCACCATGGTCGTTTCTCCCGGAAACGGAAGGAACGTCGGAAGACCACCTAGGGGATCCGAGTGACCCTTCGAGATAGAACTAGATAACGTTATAGAGTTACAAATCGACATTTCTATAAGAAATAATAACAGATCGTATAAGTGATTGAAACGCAAATAAAATATATTAGTCAATAAGAAAAGTTCACAAAAAGTTGAAGCATTTGCAAAGATTGAAGAGAATAAATGCAGGGAACAGTCTTGACTAAAAGATGAAAGCCATAAGAGTAAAAGTTTGAGATTTCTTCATTTTGCTTGAAATTTAAAATTAAATTTTCAAGCGATAAACCAAGATATATCGAAATTTTTTTTTTAAAGTTCTCTGATTTAGTTTTATTCTCTCAGAGAATTCAATTAGCCATCCAATTAGACATTCGAGACCCAAATAATCTTGTAATACGTAATATATAATACGTAATACGTAATAAAGAATTAATTTAAGGATTTTACATAAAGTTCCTCATCAAGTTTAAGTGTAAGGTAGAAATGCATGACTCCAAAATTCAGCAAAGTGGAAGAGCTTGAAAATCCCATTTAAGGACTTAAACACGCAAATTTCCTTTGAATGCACACTAGATAGGCGAATTAGCGTAAATACCAAAGGATTCACATAAGTTTGTTAGCGCACAACGACTGCGAAAGCTTGTAGAAAAGTAAGAGGTAAGTACCTTTCTGTGAAAGAGTCTCTAAGCGACGATCGAAGATATCTTTAACCAAGCAATGCGACGATACGGCCGCAACATTTTCCAGGAAGCCTCCTGTCTAAGTCGGCCGAATCCAATTCGCGGAACAATAAGGACGAACTTAACCGGCTTCCACGGATGCCTCGTACCTTCTCGCGTAACTGCGACCTCTAGAATGGATGTGGAGGATATTATCCTTCTTCAATTTTTCCTCGAATTCCCTTCGCTTCTTTTCGCGCCCTCATTTCTCGTCAGGGACGAGATTACTTCGCGGTGAAGGACGAGGCATCCTCGGGGGTTGCTCTCGATGTGATGTCGCTTGATCCTCGACTTTCTGATCAATTGTTCGCTTTCTTCCACCAGCTGATCGAATCAATAGTACAAATCGAGGCTCAAATGCAACGCGATTGAAAGCAAGTTACCAATTTTCGCGCCTCTTTTTTTTTCGGTGTCCCAAAATCACTTCGCTATCAGAGCTAACTTTATTGCAATTTTTGGAATAAATCGATGGGACAGAAGGCTCTCGGAGATGGGAACAGGACGCCGACGTGACAGGAATTTATCTGCTCGTCAGGACCGCCGACCCGGATGGTCCTATTTATTTGGCTTGGCCATGAAAAATGTCCAGCTGACCCTTCCACGCTGCCAGTTTAATCCACGCTGCCCCAATTAAACTGTCACGTGATATTAATCTACCACTTGTTTGCACCTATGTCAGTGAATACAATTTCAAATGGGATTGACGAGCAATCCCTGGCTATTTTTTCCAATTTGTCACGTCGCTGACAAAGAATACATCATCCTTTAAAGAAAAATTATTCCATGACTTTGAAATAATGATGAATCAATATTTAAGTACACAAAGCTGAAATAAAGAATTAAAACTTAAATAAATGTATGTATTTAAACGTACGCTATTTCAAGCTATCAATTTATACTTAATTAACGCTCGACATTACATACGCGATTTCAATTTCCCTGACCTACTAAATCCTTGAAGTTTCCTATTTTAATATGTATTTTTTAAACTTTATTTTAAAAGTATTTTTATTATATATTTATCATAGTAATGACATAAAATTTTGCGTACTATAATGTACTTAAACAACTTGTAAATTTTAATATGTTTGTACATTAATTTAAAATAATATACATTTATATTTCATTTCTAAGCATCTATCAAAAATCAAATATGATAAATACGCCAATTAATCTGTTCTATTAAAAGCATTTTAAGATTGGATGCACTTCCTATATCAGGTTTCGTTCAAAATCTGCGGGCGTTCAAATCGCGAACAGTTCTGCAGCTCTCCTGTCAACCATTATCTGGGTTGAGCCACGATTAGATCCTAGAAGTGGAATATCTACGGACGTAGTATCAAATATTGTGCGGTCAAACATTCACGAACCGTTGCATCCGGAGCAGTTTGAGTTCGGATTTTGGCTATGATAACACCTGGCCGAATTAACTCCGCGCTTATCGTGTCTCAATGCTTCGCCTCAATGTTATCAAAAGCATCCTTATTAGAATATACGTCTGGTGAGCAAATTGTCCTTAATTCAATAACTTCTTTAAAAAAGAGAATGGAAACAATTAAGTACAATAAACAAGAATGAAAAACGACCCAAACGATACATACGTTAATATTATTGAATGTGAATTTAATATCTTGATAAAAAAATCTCTCTTTGAAGCGGTTTCGATTTCAGTTAAATTATATCTTTATATTTTTATATGTCAGTTTCTTTCTGGTACTGGGATTCTTAATCCCAAATTCGTAGATCCTTGTCTTTGAGATCTTAGACCCTCTAATTTCTCCAGCGCTTAAACTCTCGCATCAAATGAAGCTTTTGATCGAAAAAGCGTGGCTCGTGAATTTTAAAGGAATTTCTTTTATTATTTTGGAGACGAGATAGACTTGGGACTTTTCCGATAAAACGAAGAAAAGGAAGAACCTTGATGGAGCGTGTGAGCGACGAAAAGTTGAACTTTTGAAGTCAAATGGAAATAAGATAGTGAACTCAAAGAACCGCAGGACCTTTCAATCGAAGTTGCGATTCATAATAGCTATTGACCCGTATTTTGAGAAAACTGGAGTCAATTTGCGCATTGCCGATACAACTCAAAAAGGATGGTTTCTAAGGATCGTAAAACGAAAACGTCGGTCGATATTATTAATGTTTTTTTTTTGCCGACATTTGATCAGTCAATAATCTTCTGTTACGATGAAAAATAAAAAGTTTTTTTCTTTCCAGGAAAATTAATTTTTTAAGTTGTATTAATTTTAAAGTAGAGAAAGGTTATCGATACCGACATATCACTTTGTTTATAGACAATATTTCTTAAACAAAAAGGTAAAAGTGAAATTTTAAAAACATAAATACTAAAAAATGTCAGCAAAAATGAGAAAATTGACACAGTAGGCAGTATTCCTATTCTTTTTTTCTTTTACAGGAATTATCTGAATAAAGTACCTACAAGTGAATGTATATAAGATATTCCAGAATCTTTTCACTCTTTGTTATAAAACATTTTTATTGAATTATGTGCATATTTACTTTTTTTTGCTGTTTCGCAAGGTGCAGATATGTAACTCGATAGTTTTTCAAGAGTTTTTCCATAATAGTGCACGATTGTTTTCAGCTCCAACAGTTATTTGATACTCTAAAGCAACATTATAAAGATTAAGTTAGCTCATGATCTGTTTTACAGACAGGTGTGACGATTTACGTTGCACCCCCAATAAATTTAAAATCGCATTATGAAAAAACTAAGAGAAAAAATAAATAATATAAATAAAACTGATTTAGAAAATTACAAGCATTTAAAATGACGTAATATTATCAATAATATAGTCACTATTATTTAAACTACGCAATTTGCAAAAGAAAATCGATAAGAATTTTATTTTCGTATTCGTGAAATTCGTTTTTAGCTGATTTGATATAGAAATAAGCCACAAATGCGTGAATTATGAGTTTGTACTTATTTAATTAGCTGAACGTATCATTATTTTATTAGTATTAATAAAGTGCAGTAATTAGTTTCTGAGAAATAAGGGAGTGTCACTTTAAGAGACCTATTCTTCCATGGGTGCGATATAATATATAATAATTTGTTTCTCAAATAGAAAATTTACACATTCATAATACGTGTAAAATTTTATTAACGTCCCATTATTTATCAATAACATCGATAACGTCCCATGACATTACCGCAAATGTTAGAGAACGGAGAATATGGGTTTTCCATCTGTATACCTGAGAATTATGTATATCATTGGTACTAACACAGTGGATGTGTTGTTGCTGACCAGTTTGTGTAAGGATCGTTGTTCTGCGTGATCTATGCGACGCGCGTAAAATCGGAATAACGCGCGATATAGATTTCACGCCTGACAAATTTAATTACAGCGCCGGGATATCCCCGTGTATTATTAATCAATCTGCACGGAACGAGGCGAGCGCGTTTTCCGTAATAACGCTCCGCTATATTATATCATCTGTTCGAACGGCCGATGTAATTACGAGATTGTCGTAATACTTCGTCACGGCAAAATAGCAACGCAGGCGATCGGAATCGCATTTCATCGACAACCGTTATTTATTACTGCATAAAGCGAAAATAGTTGTATAGAATTTAAGATGTGCCGGATGTATTACAAAAGTTACATTTACCGATTTATCCGCTCAATTCTTTCGTGCGTACCACACAAATCTCGATTTATTTCTTTGTTTGTCTATTGATACAATGGATTTTTTTATTATTTTTTCACACGTTGGGTATTATTTTCCTTTCAGTTCATACAAAATATGCTGGAGAGGAAATCTCTTTCTGTAAATACGTATCGAACAATTAAGAAGAAATTCTCTTAAAGGTCTTTTTAAATTAAACCCGACAAGTTGATTTATAACTAACTGACACGATCAACCTATAAATATGTAAAAGTATACCTATTATATCAAACATACTATATCATAAGCAATCATTTTATTAATGTGCAAATTGCTAATTATTAATAAAATTATGCTGGCATTTTTGACTTTATTATAAATAAAATAATAGCATTCGAGCAACGGTGCATCCGGACGGGAATAGGTACCCTTTGGCGGGTTTGTTTCGCGGAGGCAAATGTGGGTTAATTAATCACGCGATTTATTACATTTTCCCATTATTTTTCCTCGCTCCCGGACGCGTCGCGGGCTTTTGTGTGAAACAAAGCGGCGCAGCGGCGTTGCGGTCTTTGTCCGTGTCAGCCGGCTGCCAGCGCCGCTGCTGCTCTGACAATTCTTGCTACGCGTAAAGAAAAAAGGAGAGTCTGAAAAGAAAAAAACATGAAAGGACTTGTTCGAGTTAATTACATGCTACCTACAGGACAGCCACAATTTTTCTTGCCCAACTGAGACCGGCACGTCGCATCGCCGCTGTCCGATAAATTCGCGCTATATCTATATGGCATTTTGAATTTATATTTAAATTATGTGTAATATGTTCTTTGTATCGATACCGTACAGAATCGATAGCATTTCGCATCGTGTAATATAAATTTACAATGGATCTTTTCTCGTTAAAAATTATATTATAATTGCGGATTTAATTATAATGCTATCTGATGAAAATTAAGATTAAGAAAGAAGAAAAATCCTTTATTTATTGGAATTATATTTTAACACTATTTAAAAATTATTTATATTTAATAATTTAGAGAAAATTTTACGCACCAGTTACAGCATTGACTCCATATTAGTCCCCCCTTTGCAATTTAATTTTTTATATACAATTATATATAAGGAGTCATCAATTATTTACTTAATTAATTTAATATATTTATTACTCTTTTTAATAATTTATATTTATTTTAATTATTTAAAAGTAAATATATTATATATAAAAATCATACTTAACTATTTGCAAAAAATGTAATGTACAAATACAATAAATATATAATAATATATATTCTGCTAGAATATGTATACATCCTATAAAATATAAACGTAAATTTCTCTTTCCCGAGCATCAGTTATCAGCAATTTTCTCTAACCATCAGCAATCTGTCTAATCCCTTCTGCATGTGCCGCAGGTCCACAATCCCTCTCCTAAAACCTGTTCGTCTAACGTGTCGTTGACAAGAGGCGTAACCGGAAGTGAAAGGCATTTACGAGCAGAGCTCTGCGTACTTATGCAGGAATTTAGCGAGAAAAAGCGGCTTACCGGGGTAAACAGGTATAGCCATCAATCACTGAGCGTCGTCGTAAGTCTCATCCGCATCCGAACGAGTTCGCCGTTCCGAGCAGCATTTACTTTTCTCCAGAACAGCGAAAATTTAATTGGAAAAGTTTCACGAAAATTGTCGGACCGCGCGGGCGCGGTGCGCGTTATATCGAAGTCTTGTCGCAACTGTCGGGAAGGTTTTAGAAGTGCATTTTGATTGATAATTACACCCGGAAGGATTAAGTCTGTCCTGAACTCTTTGTTTAATTGTACGGATCAGTTAATAAATTGCTTGTTTTCGCACATTCCAAACTTAGTTATGTTCAAAGAGAGAGAGAGAGAAATATTCCTTTTCTAAATAGATATTGAAATTTCTAAGGAGATTATAAAAATAAAAAAAATAGATGTGGATTTTAGCATTCGAGAATTTAGTAAATTAACGCTTGACGTTTTAATTTTAAAAATATATAGAATTAGTAAAAAAACCTTATCATATTTTTAAGCATTTCATTGCAATTTTAAAGGTTTATTCACAATCTTTATAAAAATCTTTTTAAAAATTATTCAAATCAAGTTTAGTTCAACTATTGTTCCATCTTCGATTTTATCGCTCAACGTTCCACGTAAATGGAGACGTGAGAACAAACGCCATATTGCCACGCGTAGGACTCTCGCAGTACAACATACAAGTGTGTGTAAACGTAATCTGCTGCTTTGATAGTCTGGTTAAACCAGATTGAGTGTAGCTGCAATGGCATTCACAATACACGAACTGGATCCATCTCTTAAACAATCGCTAATCACACTTCTTCTACGTAATCTTTCCGGGAATAGCGAACACACGTTGTGCTATTATTTCATAAAAAATCGTATGCAATCGTACTTCGTTTTTTTTTTATACGTCGCTCATTATTTTTTGTTGATTTTTATCTGTAATTTTTACTACATGCTAGAATCGATTTCCGGCTTTTTGCAGCGACGTCAGCCCACTATATTTTATACCCAATACTTTTGAAACTTTTAAGCGAACCAATAGTATCGACGACAATTAATGGCGGATTTGTCAAAAGTCTAAGTTTTTTTAAACTCATGATGTTAAAAATATTGATTATCTGTATTTGCGTATTTTGCTTAAAACTCTTCAGATGCATAAAACTCTTGCAGATGCTTGCAGATCTAAAAAGTTTATAATGGACATTCATAGAATTAACTAAAAATTTCATAATTTATTATATGATAATGTCTGCTTAAAATCCAGAATAGGTTTTAAAAATATTTTTAAAGTCCATTTGCACTCATATATACTTATATACAATAAGAGAAAAGTTCAAACTCAACGTCGAAAATTACCCCAGAAATAGCCTTCATAATAGCCTACGCTCTTACATAAAATCTTGTAAACTGGTGTAATTACATAGTTCTATAAAAAAAATGTACACATAGTTGGCACTGAAAATGACTACAAATCATAAGTAATGGCAACCATTTTTCCTCTCAGTGTACTTACTTTAAATTGCATTCATCTCGTATTTGTTTCCTTTACATACTTCTGACAAGTTTCTCAATTATCCTTATATCACTGCCAAAATCCATTCAACGTTTACAACAGTTATTATACATAGAGGCCTCATGAGAATAAATAAAAGGGTTATCGCGTGAAGTCATGGGGGCGCACGTAGAATGATAAACCGGGCAGAAAGTGAATTGGTGGCAGAAGACCTTTTGCATAAAGCGCTCGCCACTTTGCATATCTCCCCTTCGTGTTGTATTTGTGTCCCGTTTTAGGCCAGAGATTCGCGAAACAAATCCTTGCCCTCTTTTCTCCTGCCACTTGCCTCTTCTCTCCACGACGCCTTCTTGTTTTCACCATACAATCCAAGCTAAATAGGCACTGTCGCATGCAGACATAAAGTGAGACCGTTCCTGGTCTCATTTCGTCGTAAACTCATATCTCGATGAGACAACAACGATAGAAGAAGTCGACGCAAGAGAATTTCAAATTAATGAAAAATTATAATTAAAATTATAAACTCAATTAATAACTCAACTGATTGATCGTTTCATATTGAAGTTAATAAGGACAGAAGACTATATTTGAATAGATAATTTTGCATTTTATGACAAACTTTCCTGAATAAGATTGATAGAAATTATAATTTTATTGATAGAAATTGATAAAAATTGTAAATAGTTTATTTATAATTTTTAAATCAATTTTCAAGACACCGATGATCAATCCTATTAATTTTAAACTATGTGGAAATTTTACTTGTTAATTTAATTGAGAAGTTTTGTCATAGAATTCTATGATTCTGTTATATATTAAATCTTTTAATTTTCATGTCATCTTATTCTATAAACTTTTAATCCTTTGTTTCTTTGCTACCAGCAAATCTAGGATCACTAAATTTACGAAACTCTGTACGTCTTTACAATTTGTATTACAATACTGTATTCTTTGGTGTTATATATAATGGGTTAATTGCTACGCTTGACTAAAAAGTTAATTAATTATACGCATTACAACGAAGCCACCTGAAATTTTGCAATCTTCGAGCTGTTTTCCTAAAACTGGTTTCTATACAAACGCGTAATTGTGTTACTATAATCAATGGGCGAATGCGTTCGCTCTCGCTCGTGAAATTCGAGCGCGTTCAACATGGAAGGGTTTTCAGAGACGAATTTCTCCGCCATTCAGAGTGCTCCTTATTCATTCTCAGACATCGTTGCGAGTAGTAATTTTACGCTCGGCACAATATCTCAGATTTAATTAGCCACTCGAATAAGAGCAGAAACAAGATTCTACCGTTCCCAAGCACGCCGTCTCAGGATTTGCCACTGATATATATATGGTGGCCTATGCGTTTCGCATTCTCTCTTACCCCTTTAAATGGTTAAACTAATTTTAAGAAAATTCATTTTTCCTTTCTGTAAATTTGTTAATTACATTCATCTCTGAATTTATACTTTAATAACATTGTCTGAACGAACATAATTGTTCCTAAAAGTTTTATATGCTAAACATGAAAAAAATCCATTTTCCAAATTTCACTATCATTCTAATTTTGAAAAGAAATGGCACGAAAGAGGCAAAGAACGATTTTAAGGATTTTCGTAATGTTGTAGTATCAGCAACAAATTTTTTTTAATTTCATTAATGCTAAGCGAAAGTATCTACCTTCAATTTTAAAATGAATTTTGTTTTGTTTCGATATAACTTTTCGTTTTTGAGACACAACAGTTTGAAAATAGCTACATTGTATCTCGTAAATTTCATATTGCTTTTTAATTTAATATGTGAACCCCCTCCCCTCCCCCCAATTATATTATATAAGTACAAAACCACTTATATACTTTTTATATAATTAATTATCTTTCGCAGTATTAATTTCTCTATCAATAAATGAGTATATCAAATTTTAAACACTAAATTTTTTATATCTTCATGTAAATTCCCTTGTAATACACCTCAAAAACACTACTCTTCAAGCAACAAAGAACAGTTTTATGCAAACTTTATCTCGTTCTCATTTTTTGCGAGAATCTTGTGAAACACGGTAGTAAAAAAATGAAAAATTTTGCATTAACAGAAGAATTATAATGGATTAAAATATCTTTTTCTTGTAGCTGTTACACAGGAAAAACAGCAGTTTTCAAATTGCTAAATCTCAAAAAAGAAATATCATATCGAAACGAAATGAAATACACTTTAGCACCAAAGTTCATACTTTCGCGTGACATTAATGAAGTTTAGAAAGAGAATTTGTTGTCGATGCTATACAATATCATGGGAGTATTGAAAAGGAAAAGGATCAATAAGGTGGGTTTTTGGGTCCATCATCGATCGATCGTTTTATTCTTTTATCCAAGGCGTTTTATTCTTCTATTCATTTCATTCCATAACGCTCTGAAATGGTTTTTGTCAAAAATGATTTGATCCAGGAATAACCATTTTTAAGTTTCCATTTTACATGGATTTTTACATGGATTTTTGTACTTTAGAGCAAATCAAGATGCGTTTCATATTCTAAATATTGCTCGCGCAAGATCAAACTTTCTTAAAAACTGTACATATATATGACATATGTCATTTTTCGTGAAGTGATTGACTTTCAAAAAAAGACTTATCTTTCACAATTTCTTTTACATTTGTAATTCTAGAAAATATAATCTTATTTTTTAGTAAATTTATTTCAAAAAACAGGAAAAAAAGTAAAAGTCAATTAAAACCTGTAAGATAGAAAACAAAAAAAGTTTTTGTGTTTATTCTCGATCTCAGCGATTCCGTTTCATTCTTGTTCAACAGTTCGAGCTGTGTGAAGCTTTCTTTATTCTTGAGATGAAATATTTTTATCGTATTTTTTATCGTGTTTTTTCAGATATTTATGAATGGTTAGACATTGTTTCATTAAATTACTTCTGATTTTGCTAGTATCTGCTATTTCTCTTAATCATAAAGCTACACTGTCCGGATCATTTTGAGATCTTGTTGTCTCCAGGGATATATGAGTTTTGGGGTTTGGGATTTAGGGATTGAGGGTTCAAGTAACTTTATTTAATTTACTTGGTTTATTGTTTATGGTTGTGGTTCTACGTAGATAAGAATTTATAGATAAGAATTTATGCGTTATTTTATTTGCGATGTAAATTGTGTGATTTTGGATCTTTATTAATATGTGTCTCATAAACATGACGTAATACGAATTTTCGCGCAATGGATTCAGTTTTAGCACGTCAGGATATGTAGAAAACCGGAACAAAATACTTCTTTTATTTAGTGGTCCTGTATTATTATTTACATTATCCAAGAATTCTACTCGTTCATAAAAACGTATTTCTTTGAATTCGTTTGATTCATTTTTTCTGTAGCTTCTATATTGAAATGATCATCCCCGAAATATCTTGGAATTGTGTGAGATTAAATATGGAAAGTTTGTCACTCATATTCCTTTATATTTCTTTTATCATTATTTATTTACTTCATTCAAGAATTCTACTTGTTCTCAAAAACATATTTTTCTTTAAGTTTGTTTGATTTTTTTGACAGTTTTTATTGTAAAAGAGATTGTCCCCAAAAAATCTCAAAAATCTTGAAATCGCGTAAGAACTATATCGGAGATCTATCATACCTATTCATCAATATTTTTTCTTGTATTTTACGCATTTTCAAGTTCATTTATTCTATTTTATGGGAATTATTGACAAAGCTTATGAAGTAAAATATTTTAGAATTAACGTAAAAGAAGTTGTAAAACCTTCTCCTTTGTGTTTTGTCCTTTTGAACAATTTTTTTTTTTTTAAATAGTGACATGGTAGTCAAATTTAAAAAGCGGATTCGTTTAGTAGACAAAAATATACATTCAAGAAAGTTAAAATTATTAAAATAATTTTTATCAAAAACTAATTTTATTATTGAACATCATAGTTTGAATTACAAATGTTACAAATTTCCTGATAGCATTGAGTTCTTTAAGAAATTTTGGGACATTTTGAAATCCTGGGAAAGTAATATTTTTGCTTTAAAAAGAAACATGGCATAGAATGATTTATGGCGCATTAATTTTCATAACAAATCTAATGATAAACCGCAAGCATATTAAAATGAAAAATGGCATGGTTTTCCATTTAATTTTATGTTCGTTAACTAATGTATTTTTAATACAAGTAGTTGCAATGGGAACAAATGCAATAGTCATCAATAAATTGTTAGACAAAAGAACAATGAAATGAGAAAAGAAGACAGAGGAAAGAGCACTAATAATATAGGTGCTCAATCGGGATATAATTTATCTGTATTATTCAGTGCAACTACAACGGCAATAATGCGTTTGTTACGGCGACTGAACCCTTTGAAAGGCGATACCCGTCGTTACTGTTCCGCTACGCTTTGACATATTAAAAGCATTGCGCTTGTAGATTTCGTTATGCGCTTCGCGATCGATTCGGCAACGCGTTTCCTATTAGCGCGTTCATGTAGAACGAGCTGATGTTGGGTTAACGGATGCCGCTTTTTACAAAGATACGTTGCTATTGAAAGCATCGAGAAAACATGTAATCGTACATGTTTTCGTGATACTTTTAATGGTACATGCAGGATGTCCCTCAGAGCTATCGTCAGTTCTTTTATCTATATACGAATTCTTTCCGAATGCGAATCAACTATAGTTATTCCAATTTAGAAATTCAAGAATATCAAAAATACACAATACAAGTTTGTCTGACAATGAGATTGTCAGTTTATTTTCTTATCCGCAGTTTTGATAAAAAAATTATAGCTAAATGTATTGCAGTTGTTGCAGATTAACCTCTATTTCACCTGTAAATTGTTGATTTCATTTGTTTTTTGTTTGTTAAATAAAAAAGTTCGCGTAAATGTTTATTAATAAAGCTGTAAAAATGTGTCGCCACTGTAGTGGAAACTTCAATATTTAAATTTTACTAAACGTTCACTTTCCGCTGTGTGCAAATAGTCAGTTTCAATATATGCAATGTGCGTACACATACAAACACAGGTACATAACTCACTCTCTCGAGAGAGAGAACACAACCCAGAGAGATAATATCTTGAAATGACCTTAATGACTGAAAACGAAGATTAGTGCGGATGACTTAAATGTTCGGTACGTAAATTCTAGACTGAAATGATTCTGTGCCATGGCAACGTTAATGTCTGACCACACGGGGACAAAACACAAATCCAATCCAAAGACCAGGGCCTGAGGGGGTGCATCTACTTGAATATAAATTATTCTCATTTCTCCCGTTGGTGGTCGGCCAACGAAGTGCTTTTCGTCGGAGGATTATAGGTGGATATCCTTAGATTATGCATACCGAATATCGGGCGAAGAGAGAATAGCCGAGGCTGAATGGGGAGAGCCTTTCCCCAGTTTCCTCTCGTTTTAGCGAACGCAAAAATTTCCACGATATTTCCCGGTTGGTGACATTTAAATTGAAGCGAGCACTTTCGGCGGAATAGATTTCAAGAGAATAACCTACCGCTTTTAAAGTTCATACATCCGACGGTACAAAGCTTCAAAGATTCTACGACTCGAGTAAAAAAACGAAAAGATTCCAAAATTCAAAATACAGCAAGGTCAAAGATCTACATCTAATAAAAATGAAAAGACGAGATTTCATGATCTGAGATTACAAAATTCATTAGAAATTCATTATATAGAAACATCCTCGAGTTAAATTAGATCATTTATATGAATAAACCAATTAAGAAAAGAAGCGCCAAATGCAGTCGAGACTAAATGTTGATGCCTAATAATATATCTATTTGAATATTTAAATACATTTTCCAATACTTTATACGCAGTCCTAAATTAAAGCTGGAAATATCACAAATTTGTAATAATATCACAAATTAAATTAATCGTCAATTTAATAATAATGATGCGGTTTTCAACAGTGTTCGGCGCGCAGTTTGAGGTATTGGAAAATGTATTTAAATATTCATAGAATATATAATTAGGCATCAAAACTTAACCGTATTTAATCATATTTTTTTCTTTTTTTGCTAATCTTGGCAGTTTTTTTTACTTAATTGATTAATATTGTTAATCGATCCTGAATCAAAAGATGAAGAGAGAGAGAGAAAGAGAAATACTCAAGACGCAAAAATATAATATAATATAATACTGTTAATATCAATTGAAAGTATTATTGGGTAAACATCAAGGAAAAGAATGTATAAGACAGCAAGAATATCTATGCCGTTTCACCTGCATGTAGAAAAAGTTAGACCGCGGTATATGGTCAAAGAGTAATGACCTACGCGATTGCCTGGTAGTATTCTCTAAAAAGTTAGATCCTTTGACGTGGTTTATCCTTGGTGTGTTATATGTCATTCACATAGACACGGCTGATCGTGCACGTATTCGTTGCACGTTGTCGATACGATGTAGGGAACGTTACGAGCAGTTGCCCCAATTTATCCCACTTTTTTGCACCGAGAGCTTCCTGGCCTTTTTAGTCGGCATCCCTTTGCTCTCTTTAAGCGTCGCTTTTAAGTGCACGTACGGTTTAGTGCCGCAGCTGCACTTTGACCAAAGCATGAAGCCGCCCAGGAGACATTTTTATTGCCGGGGCTTAGTGGCTTTGTAACCGCAGCCGATAAACGTTTTGTTTTTGTAATTAACGTAGCAAGTAACGTGATGCGAATTACAATTCTAGGAAAATTCCGATTGCCCGCTAAATATTAAAAAAATATTTGATACCAAGCACCCGAGAGATATGATCATGCAAAAATATATTCGATATCATCCAAGTACGAAGTATTGTTTAGTACAAAATATCACATATATTGCATGGATTAAATTGCATGATATTGGACATTATTATTTCTTCACCGATAAAAACTTGTACGAAGAATCAGTGATCGTAACTACTGATTCCAAAAGTTAAGCAAAGGATCGGCTTTCGAGAAACTATTAGGGTAAATAATAAAAGGAATAAAACGGATTGAAAGATTTTACGATTTTACATTTCCTTGACTCTTCAATTATTTATCAGATAGATTTTCGTTTCGCGCGGTTTCAAATTCTATCTTCTACTGCACTTGGATTCTCACTCAAAAAAAATCGAGTTAAAGATATTATCGCATTTGTGGTAACCTTGCGGAAGTCGAGTTGTACATTTCGCACCGACGTAGAAGATCGGGGTCTTGAGCATGATAGATCTCATATATTTATCTCTCAGTTTCCGACGCCCTCAACGTCGATTTGTTTTCTCTCTCCTCCGGCATCCTCCATGTGCCTCATTGCTCACCCTTCGCTATCGTATCGCGATTTGTCCGTCCCCGATCGACACGATCTAATTGATCACGTGAAAAATTATAGTTTATCTTCATTCGCACGCGCTCATCGCTTCGGAAAAACAGAATCTGTGGCTCGCAGATCACAGGGGGTTTGTGAGCGACGGGGTATACGCACGCATTGTGGTAGTTCGTGCCATTGAGGTTTCGGGAACATGTCCGTTTATGCATCCCCGATCGCTTTCGGTAATGTTAGCAGTAATTTGTTCCACTGCAGCTTTCGTCTCTCTCTACAGCCACGTCCCCAATTTACGAGAAGCCGCAGCTATTTCCTGTTTTAAAAAGAAGCACGAAGTTGAAGAATATCTAAACTGACTTCCGTTTGCAGTAAAATTAAACTAAGGAATGGGAAAGAGCGTTCAAAAGATTCCAAATGTATTCGATAAAGATAAATGTTAAGTTGAAATATTTTCTCAATTTCATTGTCATTAAATTAAATTTTGATGCACAAAATTAAGTATAAGACAGATTTGCAAAATTTGATTTTTTTTCTGTTTTAGAAAAAAAAGAGTGGTTTTCCATAGTTTTATATGTGTTGAATCCAAATCGGCAAGATAGAATGCTCCATCACGTCAAGTTTACGAGAAAAATGGGATTAAAATACCTCAAAAATGCGTTTTTGACTATTTTTCAAAATTCGTAACTGACGAACTCGATGTGCAAGAGGTTTCGAAAAGGTCTCGAATTAAAACTTGAATATTACATTTTAAACTGTGCCTCTCGGCACATTTAATTCGTCAGCAACGAATTTTTAGAAATACCTAATAAAAAACACTTTTTTGAGGCGTTTTAACTTTATTTTTCTCGTAAATTTGATATAAAGTATTTTAACTTGCGAATTCAGCACATAAAAAAACTACCCTTCATTTTCAAATCATAAAAGTCATGCAGACCTCATATAATTATAAAAAAAAAAAAAATCTGTGGATTCTACCTATTTCAAAGTCATAAAGTAACTTTTTGCGAAAGAGATTTCTCTGTAGAAATTAAGGGTTGTATTTGCATTCATTGCAGAGATTCCTAGTGAGAGATCGAGACTTCCACAGTCGTATTTATCATTAAACGATGCAATACGACAACAGGGGCGGCGACCAAGGAAACGCATTTAGCTTCATTCGAAATGCGCCATTGCTTTGCATTTTTTACGATCCAAGCAATCGCCGCGTATTCTATCGTCGTAAATGTTAATCCGAATAGAAAAAGCAGTTACTTTCATTTCAGTATCCACGATTTCGGCGACTTGGCTGAATGCAAGCGAGCGAGTAAACGAGTTAGAGATCCTCCGTTAAAGAGACGACGCCCATACGAGCTTTAATCTCGCAGTAACTCGCAGGTTTATTATTGTCCGAATGTCTGAGTTGACTTGCATTCTATCTGCTTGAAAAAGAGCTGTCTTCCCTTCGCGTGGTAAGTGTCGCGTTCCTTAACCACATTTTCGCATTTACAGATCGTATCAAGAAACGTATAATTTAAAGTCGCGTTCTCGCGGGTAAACCATGCTGCGTTTTTATCGGCGCGCCAGTGATAAGGCATTTTCTTTCAGGATTTAAAACGCCATCCAGTAAGACCATTCTCAATCTCGAATATAAATCGCGAAATTATTGTTGTGCGCTAAAATGTGACTAAAAGCTGATGAAAATTCGCCTATTAAATGATGATCCGCGAATCACCCGGTTTGTAACAGTGGGATGAAATTTTAGTAAGAGCTGCATATTTTGAGTCAAATAATAACTCTTCCGCGTGGAAACATTGTTGAAAAGTGTTTTAACATCTCCAAATGTGAATGAAAGAAAACTTTAGACGGTTTCGAGCCGAAAGTAACGCTCTTCGTGGATATCGCGAGAACTCCTCCTGAAATTTACGATGTGTAAATGGAATGTGCACCAGGGAATGTAGCGATCTGAATAGAGATTACCTTCTTCAGTAACCTTCTTTTAAGGTTACCGCTTTACGCAGCCAGATAACACGTATAGATCATAGTCCTAAGAATTTATCCCAAGAATATATCGTCCAAGAAGAAACTGAATCTAGATAGTAACGTAGAAAATCGAGTTGAAGTGAGAAGTGTCAAAAATAATATTACGACGATTGAGTTCTTCCGATATCCAAAGTGCAAAGTATGTCAAAGATATTTGTTTCTGCTCATTTTTTTGTCTCATGATGAAAATGTAACTGAATTCAATGTATCCACATTTTACAATTGATACTTTACATCATCTTTTCAATATTAACACACTGAGGAAAACAAAAATAATTCCTATTAATAATTGCTTTAATATACTTGACTATAATTTGTAGTCATTTTCGGTTTCAGCTATGTATATTTCTTGCACAACTACAAATTATTATTATTAACATAATAATAAACATGATAAAAATAGGACTCTTAATCACATTTATTTTACTATACAATTATAGTCACTTTTTTCTCAATATACATTGTAGACATATCTTGAAGTATTGTAAAGATCACCGGAAACATTTCTTAAGAAAGAATTTCTGCACTTTAAATAATTAAAATTTAATTCCACAATTACCATAAAAATATATACAATTACAAGCTATTAGTTCATAGTCGAGTCTTACATTTAAGACTGTCTTAAGTATACAGTTCTTAAAATGTCACGAACAATTATTCGAGCCGTGTTAATGTTTTAAGATATTACTTAAGATCCCTTTGAAATAAAAATGTTCGAGCCAACAATTTTATTTGAGTGATTACAGCAATCGTAATCATTTGCGCAAGAATACTTTAATTAATCTCAATGTTTTTTTGCGCGATATCGAATCAGATTTCTTTTCAAGACGGATGTTTAATTATAAAAGAAGGTATCTTAATTTTGCCGAGAACAGTAGATTGTGATTTAAAATCCTTGGAAGTTGGTAGCAGCTAAAAAGCGAGTTTGCAATCAGCTTGGGGGGGACTTGAAAAAACGCGAGCTTGCAATTTAATCAATCTCCTGGCAAGGTTACGTACATCAGCGACAACGGGCATCGCCGTTCGATCAAGCTCCGAGCAGCTTCTAGCGTACAAAGTGTTAAAGAAGGTCGTTGTACGAACACAATTTTACACACGCACACGTGCACGTATACATATGCATATACACGTACATATATGCGCGAGTCGAAGCGCGCGTTCGTTTTATCGACTATCTAATCGATAACGTGCTGGTACTCTCTGGCGACCCTGTCGAGTGCAACACGACACACGTATACGTATATACACGCGCGTCCGTGTACTCGTGTACACAAGGTAACATCGTGCCGAGTTCATTAATCGCAAACGTCCGTTTAAGTAATGTCGCGTTGCGAGCCGAGCTTTCGAAGTCGATCCGAAAAGCAGCAACTTCGCTGCCAGAAGTCCTAGATGACGGGGGACGATATCCGGATCTATCGGATTGGCAAAGTTTTTTTTCAATGGTTTTTCTTCTTTTGGTAAGCATCTCATAAAGTGGAGCCACTTTATATTTTTATGATTGCGGTCTTTCAACTTTTACAACTGCCATTCCGGAGAACTCTGGGTCCAACCCCTCTATGAAGTAAATTCGTTTGCATCCAGAATCGATGCAGGGGACATCGATTCTGTTAATGCAAACTACATAAATTATACGTACTTTTATTCACGACTAGGAAGTTATAAAATATCATGGGACGAGTACGCAGAAGTAAAAGATTCTTTTAGAGAAGTACATTTTCTTATGCAAATTAACACTAAGTAACAACTCAAATACATCTTCTCTAAAAGAAAAAAATTACTTCTGTTATATTATTAGATGCGCAACTTTCTCGCTGTTATTTTCATAGCATTTGCATCAAAATAACAGCGAGAATTTAGTTGCGCGCTTAATATTAATGCAGGAAAGTCACTATTATTAACAACATATCGTGTATTAATGATTGTTTTCCGATGTATTATTATTTGAAAACGTTACGAGCAGATTTAACCGACACAACTTTCTGAAAAAAGATAAATCTACATATCTATCCGTAATCAACATCCGTGAAAAACATCATTTTACATTTTACATTTTTTCACCGCCGATATGTAAAAATACTCTAGTTGACTATTCTCGAGTTAATATCGTTGCTACAATTTAGCGCATGAAGCGCTTTTTCACGACAGATATTTTCGTGGAAACGAGCGTTGCGGCGATATTCGAAGCTGAGCATTATATCGATTCGCGGCGATACGTGTACTAATGCGCGGTAGTAATGCATTGACGAGAGATCGAGGATGGAAAACACACGTTTTGCTGCTAGGCGACGGTAATGAAATTCACGAAATGTCGCGTGTTACGTTCTCTTTTGTATGCCTACGTTCGAGCTTTCTCGATGCGCCGACCATTACAGAGAATACGGAAATACGGAGTACACGTATGCACGCGAATGCAAGTGATCGACGGTGCATCGAGGGACCGATTTCATTTTAGACTACATACAGTTCTAAAAGAGACCCGCGCAAATATAAACGGCACCTTCCGCTACCGCCATTGCTGATTCCCTGTCATTCGTGTCTCTTTGGCAACATTCTATTTGCTTAGAGTTTATTCCCGTAGTTTCCGAGATAGGTAAAGGATTTGAAGTGACGTAACGTAGGAAGTTGACGTTTATTTACACTTAAAACTGCGAGAGTAGGACTCGATGGCATTAAAAGAATTTAATAAAATGTTGATGAATTATAAAATATGAATAAAATCATTGCATCAACGAACAATCGAGTAAACAGGTAAAATAAACAGGTATGTGTACTCGATTATACATACAATCAGCTGTTAAATTATTTTTTAACTTGAACAATTATGATCAAAAGAGCTTCTATTAATTAAAGCGGCTGCAGTAATTTGCGGAGTGTAATAAGGTTTAAAAAAACGGCACATTTATGGAACCTTGATGAATGCACGTATGCATCGTTTAACGGGCAACTGCGTTTCTAAAGAGAGTCATCGATCTAAAGATGGCTGCAATAGTCAAGTGAATACAGGTCACATTTTCCGCACGACTAATTTCTTGGATAATTCGCGCTCCATACAGGATGATTCAAAGCTTGTTCTATTCTTATTCCTCGATTCGAGGAATAAGAATAGAACATTTGTGTAACGACGGCAGTCTTTCGAAGAATCGCAAATCATCGTTTTTCGAAGATCGTTTTGTTTTCAATTTGTTCGAGCATTTTAAGTACACGCGACAGTTTCTAGCGAATAAAATTTCTGTGAAAAATCGCTTTCACCGGACACGACCGACCATTTTGGCCGGCGCGCGGCCGAGTCGTACGTCCGACTTTGTCGGAACGCGTACTTTTAAATTTGCGAACGCATGCTACGCCACACGCATACAGCCACGGGGATGTCGAGTGTCCAGATGGTTTAAAAAAAATTGCAGCCAGGACGCAGCCAGGAGCCGTGCTCTAAAATACAATTCCCCGTCCGTCGGACGTAACATCGTTGAAACACGATCCGCGCGACAGTACAAATTCGAGCCTCCACAACGCCCGTGTACAGCTTCAAAAAGCACTAGGATGTTAGTGAACCGTAATTAAATTCTGCGGGTGTACATATGATACATGTAACACGCGTTGATTCGCCAATTAATACACTCCGCTGTCGACCGCCGGCGCGGTAACAGCGTTGTTTTGCTCACCATTCACATTTCCTAGCGTTAAAATATATACAGGAAACAACTATTAGTTAACGAATAGCAACCCTTGTGAGGAAACATTGTACGTATATTACAAACACGAAGGAAATGATGTTTCATTATTGAGAAATTGTTTGTGTTGTTGACATTTTAATATATTACAGAAACAGTGCGGCGGATAAACTTCGTTCTCTCTCGAAAACAAGCGCAACGGCAACAGTCAGACCTATAAACAAGCGCGTTTTTGAAGAGTAAAATAAAGTTAGCGACAACGACGTCGCAATTTCAGCACTCCGTTCGTTGGCGTCTTCAGTGCGATTTGGCTGGCTGGTGGTCCGATCCGCACGTTTAATGGACCATCGACCTCAGTGCTCTCGCTCTCGCTCTCGCTCTCGCTCTTCCTTCTTAGATCGATCCAAGTGCCGTACACATGCACCTCTCAGAAGCGAACGGGCTGAGCAAACTTCTCCTCGATTACTATCGCAACTGCCGTTACTGCACCGAAGGAAACTAAGGACGAACAGCGACCAGCTCTGTCAACCGCATCCTCAAAGCAGCGTCTACCTTATTATCCAGTTTTTGCTTCTAAAACTGATGGCGACGCTGTTAGACGCTAACTACGAGCGCACGAAACCTCAACTTGGGAGCTAATTGTTCGTCCTTGATTTGAGGATTTAAGGATTTAGAAACCAGAGCCTTTTTTGATGATCAAATGATGAGGAAATGAACAATCTGTCATTGTAATTCGTAATTTTTCACACAAGTTTACGACTTCAACATGAAACAATCATTGAAATCAAACGTGCTACTTCGTTCGAAGAGACTTAAATTTAACACACAATTTAAATTTAATTTCACTGAATCCTTCAATCAACTTAAATATGGGAAATATTTTCAAATGAAATTTATATTGAAAATTCGAAGTAACTATTATTTTTAAGGCAATTTAAAATTTGAAGTTCGTTTAAAAAACTAAAAAAACTAAACAATACGGTATATTATTTATTTCGATTAAACGTGCAAAGTCGATACTCTATCAAATTTATTTGTTGAGTGCGTTGATTAAATTTTTACTGTCAATTCTCACTTGCGAGTCAATCCGTTGAAAAATCATTCATAAATGAAATCCTCCGCAGATCGTACCGGCAAGTAGAACGCGCAGTTGTCCACGCTTACAAATTCGCGGTCGTGCAGGCCTCGTTGCGTCGCGAGGCCATTTGATGGCCATTTAACGTTGATTGATCGATCGACCTGGCGCGACGGCGCGTTCAATCGCGCCGATTCTCGCGCGAGGCGGATCGCTCGCTCACGTCCGATGCATTATCTGCGGTTCCAGCACGCAGAGACCGATGAATAGTTTATGGCTCCGCATGTTGCACTTGCAAGGAAGATCGGTCAGAATCCTGCCAAGTCGCATAATTCATCCCAGGACGACGACGCTGTCGCTCGCGTTAGCACATGTCCTGGTGATATCCCGCTTTCCAACGATTAGCTTTCTCTGTAGGTGACATCGCTGTTATTCTGGGATGTAGATCCCGGAGGGACGTCACGCTGAGAGTCGCTTTTTCGCATTTTTAATCACATCAAACGATAACGTCACGCTCGTGTCATGCACGAGAGCAAGCTGTTATTTCAGTTGGAATTGCGAATGATCTTAAGGGAATTGATAAGAAGGGCAATGAACCGAGAAATACAAATGAGCGTGGAAGGTCATATTCGGTCAAAGCGAGTCTTATGTATCTATTAATAATATTTAAGAGATTTTTATAATTTCCAATTCCAAGCAAACTGCGCGCCAATAATTATTTTTTATCGGTCTCGGAACAGTTTTAAATTATAGCTCGAGCAATATCACAAATTAAATTGACAAGCGATTTAATATTATGAATGCTAAGTATTTTTTAAATATTAAAGAATTTATTGCGAAAAATATCACTTTAGAGATTCATCTGGATCTCTCTAAACTTCAATTGGAAATCGTAAAATTTACAAAAATATTATTGGACGTTATTGACTTCCTTTAATCAAATATGGTCTTCTTCACTCATTTGTGTGTTGATAAAAAAGGAGTATTGGCCTTCTTTTAAAGAAGCTCTAATTACAAGAATCAGTATGTACTATTCAAGAGTTAAATGAAAGAAAGATAATGAAGGAAAGAAATGTTAGTAATCCGGTGTTTGATGTAATGCTGTTTAAGTCAATGCAAAGTTATTACTGTTTTATGACGTATAAGAGCTACAAAATATAAAACTTGAAAAATTATTAAAGAAATTCAACGTATATAATAAAATCTAAACATTTAACCCCTCAAAGATGGAAACTTTCTAACAAAGAAACTTAAAGAAGACTTTATCTTCTAAAGAATTTCGAGATTGCCGAATTCGATTCTGACTTCAAAATTCTAAAATTGAAATTTCAAAAAATAATCTGATTAT
Organism: Acromyrmex echinatior; assembly: GCF_000204515.1. The sequence continues at coordinate 95,419 of NW_011627748.1, forward strand.
CGTGAATTATAATTTTAGGAAATTTTTCTATGTAACTGAATGTAGCCTAAAAATGTCGAATTTCAAAAGGTTCTCTTCAATGAAGGAGAATCGAGTGTCACAGAGTTCATAGCCAGAGTTTGAAAATCAATGTTGAAATCAATATTAACTACTATGCGTAACTGATAAGCTTCAAATAAAGGGAAATTGAAAACTTGACTATATACTTTGCAACTAAAAATTCTCTAAAACCGAGTTTTATAATAATCTGATTGTTTTTTTAACAATTTATTTTTTAACAATTCTATCCGCCATATATTGAATCTACTATTCAAAATTTTTTAATTTTTGGGTAATACTCGCCCAAAAAGGATTAACATTAAAAAAATTCAGAGTATCTTACAATTAAATACGAGAACATAAAATAAATTGTCAAATAACATTATTGTATGTACAATTTGCGTAGAACGAAAATAATTGTTTAAACAATTTTACTCATCGCAAGTATTTCTACCTTAATTAAATATGCAGTTCGTATTTTCGTCGTCGTTTGTTCCACATTTCAATATTCATAATTGAATCTGCGATTAGTTTTTCCGATATTGAATTAGACGTTAAATAAATTGCGAAGCAAATAGATCTTCGTCACCTCAATTACAGTTGAATATTTAATGCAAGACACTTAAACTTCCGGCGGGTTGGTAATTGCTGGTATTGTTGGACCATCCTACTGGCCGTCCTGGTATATTCTTGTATCTCATTGACACTGCTAGGAAACAGAAATTCGTTATACAAATTGAAACTTATTTGATGTACTGCCGAGCCGGCTGTGTCGCTTCGTAGATTCACTAAAATAAATTAACGCCAGTCCAATTATCGTAACGAGTCCCTTCTCACTCGCGTTCTGCCATGTTTTTTTCTATCGATTCTTTTGCGATACTTTCATGAGATACATTCCGTGTCTACATCCTCTCAATTTTTCCTGCAATGTCTACCTAATCCGATCAACATGATTTTGATATTCTATTATCTGTATCGCGTTATTGTACAACTATTCTATTCACGCACTCTTCTCTCTTCATATCTGAGTAGAAATAGGAAGCACAAATTGCTGCATAATACAAATGGAAAAATGTATACGTTCGACGATACTCTTTAACGAGGGAACTGAAGGATGTGGGGAAAATTGACGACTCCCCACGTACTTAAGTGTGCTCGAGAACCTATCCCCAAGTGTGCAAGAACTCGAGAATCTGATGACCGAGGAATCCAATTACCGCGAGTTCCGAGTATATCCCAGAATTCAAAGCGCAATTTGAAAAGCTACCTCTCCTTCGTCCATTCCTATGGGACACGCTAGATCTGACTAGAAATTGGTTATCAATAATTCTGACATTGCTTCGGGACGTGACACTTACTAGAAACGCTGAAGAGGACGATCATTTGGATGAGTATCGAAACTTTACCGTATCCCACGAGCATCTTTAATGTAGCTGCATCGAAGTTGGTCGATATAGCTAAGCTATCGGTCGCTATTTCCAATATTAAAAGAGCGTTCAGACTTATGTAAACATCATATCGACGTTTTCTTAAAGCGGATATCAGAATTATGAGAATTTCGATGAGCCAATGATTTATCAATTGACGAATATCCAGGAGAAATTCTTTTAATTTTTCAATGTAAATACGAACGCAAACATTTTTCTTATAAGTCGTAAAGATATTAAGTATTAACACACACACATATATATCCACATTATTTACAAAGAAGAAATATTTTATCAAAAAAATTAATAATTAAGAAAATACGTAATTATGATGCATACAATCCTCAATATATTTTTCTCCGTGCTTTTAAAATTAATACAAGGTTGAGAGCAGTTCATCAATCTTTTTTTATTTTAACGTTGGTTTCATAAAATATGAAGCTTTTAATATGTGGAAATTTTTATATTAAGTTTTACATCTTCATAATTTTCTAAACGCATATTTTTTAATTTGAGAATTTTTAATATTAAACTACAAATCTTCTCGTGATTGCCAGAAAAAATAAAATAATTTAAATTAGAAGCTTTATACAGTCAATATAAAATTTCTAATTTAAGCATTTCATTTTATCTGGCAATCAAATTATTTTTAGTTTTCGCAATTTTTTGTCATTTAATTACGTAACTTTATACGATTATTATATAGATATTTCATGCATTTTCTGTATACGTTACAGACATGCGTATATGGAAATAGCGGAGATATTAAGCTGTGACGTGATCGAAAAAAATGTGCTTTTTTTACCTAGTACGAGTTGTTATTAATGCGTTCCACGACTGACGCCTCCGTTCGTCTTGCTGCGATGGCATGTGGAATTTTCAGCGACAAACGCATTGTATAATACGCAACGCGAACCTGCCACGATGCTAGCCATAAAACAAACAAATTGCCGGCGCGACAGTGGGTTCGTGTTCCGAATTCGCGTCATTCATCGTCTGTTACACCACGCATACAATTTACATCTATTCCATCATTTTATAACAGTACTCGCACAGTTTTTATTATCATTACTTTTATTATCATCATCGACAAAATTGATGTGTACCGATTAAAAATTTTCGTTGCAGAAAAGAAAATATTAATATTTTTCAAATAAATAATTATTCTGATTATCGACTGTCCATGTTTAATATGTGTGTGTGTGTGTCTTTGATATTTAATTTAAAAAACCTTCTATCAAAGTGCATTGGAGCGTAGCTCATATTATTTTCGATTTCTTGTAATTTCATAGAAGAGTGAACATTCTTAAGCCCGAGAAAGTCGGTCAGCTTTCTGGGCGTATTAATGACTTCATTGAACAGCCATTAAGGTATCTTTATGTATCTTAACAAAGGGTTTATAGGGATACTAAATAAAATTCCTTCTTATTACTTACTTAATGCGTAGGTCTTCCCTATTGACAATAAAAAAGTATTCCCTATGATAAAAAGAATTTGCCCGAGAAATAGGGTGCAAAATTATCATCATCAATTGATCCGTAAGAATAAAGTTGATAAATTAAACAAAAAGCTGTACAGTAAGAATGAAAAAATAAAACTATATAGAATCGTAAAAATACATAATAAAGTGTATGGCTGAAATAATTCAAATAAAAGAAATTAGACTAAGAAGAGCCAAAACAAAACAAATTTTAATGTACATCTGATACCTTTCGACCTCCTTCGGGTCAAAATTTTCAAAGTTATAAACTAATATATATATATAAAAACTAAAATAGGTTGACTAAAATAGGCTAACAAAGATAATTAATTATAGAGGTACAATGACAAAAAATGATTAAAAGTAGACCTTAGTTGTTTAGCCCCTGATTTCAATGACATGTAGTCGGAAAGTAGATCCTGGATTTACACCAAACATTCAAAAAATATTGCTAAGTATCAAAAGATGAATATATGTAATTAACGGAAAACAAATCCTGGATATCCGCCATGATTCAATTACAAAAGATATTGCCAATTAACGCTGATACTGCCATTAAGTAAGCCAAATTAATATCAATCCTTCTTATGAAAGTTGATCCGGATTCTCAAAAATGCAATGCGCAGTCCAATTTAATAAAAATGTAGTGTCAAAAAAAATTGTTAAGTCGAAGATTAAAATTGTAATATATTTAAATTGAAACAAACTTGCGATGAGGACTACTTTGAAAATGATCCGAATGGGATTGAAACGTTAATTTTTATGTAAATATATTTTTATCTTGTTTTTACTTTTATTTTTATGTTATTTAATGTCAACTGTATCACATGTACATTAAAATTTTTTTTTGTTTTGATTCATAGCTCTTCTTAGTATAATTTCTTTTATTAGGTTTATTATCGTAAACTTTAAAAAATTTAACAATAGTAAAAAATTCTGTAAAATTAAAAAAAACAAATTTTATTAATTATAACATAATATTATAAAGATTTAATATTATTTGATTAAATTCGATTTAAAACCACAAATATTTTATTTTTATTTAATAAAGATTTGAAATTTAATATCAAAATCTCCACATATTAAAAGCTTTATACTTTATGAAGCTGACGCTAAAATAAAAAAGGGTTGAAAAATTACAAAATTAAGTTTCAAAAATTAATACACGGAGTACAAAATTGAGGTTTAATGGTGTGTGCATCATAATTACGTCTTTGTTACGTATCTATTACAAAGGTTAATCGAGCCAAAAGAGCGAGAAAATTTGGCATCTTAGGGCGAAGTCGCGTGGAAACCTTAATTATCGTTAACTGGATTTTAGCTCGTCACGTTTCGTCAGACTCCTGTCAGCGTGGAGATACTGGTTGGAACTCACTATCCAGGAGAATCTATTGGCATCTCGATGAGAACTTCTCGATGGTCCTGTACTCAATTAAATGAAAGTAACTTTCCGTTACCGTGCAGCTCTCATGATGAGAATTATCTCGAACAAGGTAGTCGATGCCGTTTTTCCAGATTTAACTTAAGGATTATTAACCTTGATCAAACCTGTACAATTCACCGTTTCTTTAATATAGTTGAAAATATAAGTAAGAAATTACTAATTAAATTTCCAATTTACATTTTAATGAGTTGAAGATTCTTCTTTTAACCGTAAATCTTCGAAATTTCTGATTGCTGATTAATTCGCATTCCTAGAATTGGTTTTTCTAATTTTCCATTTTTTTTAAATTATACCCTTCTAGCAGAGTTTCCGTATGTTGTACTTTTTAATATCTTGAATTTCTCTCTCTCTCTCCTCCTTTAAAATGTTTAATTGAATATTAAATCTCTGAAATGCACAGAATCTTAAATTCTTGAGTTATTAGGTCGTTGACTTTAAATAATTTGTATTTCTAGAATTGAAACTGATTTTTCTAAGTCTCTACTTTTTAAAAATTATAATAGTAAACAAACTGATATTATTTGTCGTTAGTTTGATGTTAAATGTTATTTTAATGTCAAAATAACGACAAACATTAGCTTGTTTGTTAACATTAGCTTGATTCTTCTAACAGAATCCTCATAAGTTACATTTTCTAATACCTTGAATTTTTGCATTCTCGAATTCTGAAATTCTTAATTAAATTAAATTTCTGGAATGCGCATCTTAAATTCTTGAGTTGTTAGATAATTGACTTGAAATATTTAAAAGCACTCCTTCAATTTTAATAATATCCAATATGTATTTGAATTACATCCATATTGCATCTTTTACATCTTTGAATTTATAGGACCCCAACTTTTAGGAATTTCCAATTCCATGATCTTGAATTGTTAGTTTCTGAAACAGCCTCTTCATAAACGCGCGATGCCAGCGGAATAAAAATAAGAAAGAACGGGAGCATTTTTATTCACCATCGTAAAATATTTACAAGTGTAATTTCTCATGCTGTTTCCTTAGTGAATATCGAATATCAATACTTTCTTGGGAGAATGAGGAAACGATAACTCGAAATGTTCGTCGCAGTTTGGTACAATTGGACATTATTTTCATGATGTATGCATGTGAAGGCAACATTGCCTTCAAATTCCATAAGTTGAAAAGTAAAAGTCTGCAGTTTCAATTAAATCGTTACCGAATCATCGAGTTTTAACTCGAGTATACCTCTGGGAAACTTTGTCTAGCTTGTTTCATCGATACCCCCAGCTTCTTTTATTTTGTAAGACACGCTCTATGGATTCTCCAGTAATTATCGGAAAATGTCGTAACTACGGATAAGTGACATAATTAAAGCTATCGGATACTTTCTCTTGGGATCGATCTCAAGGAATATTCTCGTTCAACACTTTCTTTTAAACTTGAGATATTTTCAAGATACTTAAGTATCAAGAATTTTTTGTTAACTTAATAATGTCCTCGCGTATTTAAAATAGTTGATACTATAGGGAAATTTCACGTTTCGCAAGTATCTTCTACGATATTTCATTGTACGTTACATGTAACGTGTATTCTCAATATGTAATTTGCGCGATATATCTTCGTAGACTTCTACGAATTTCGATGTTCAAGAATTAAATATCTCGCAAATCCTTACATCTCCGAATTGGAGATAACTTAAAATGCGCAGGAAACCGAAACTATATAGTAATATTAGTATCTAGACACCCCGGAAGCTTCTGGATCCTGGAATGCGGGATCGAATGAGTAAAAGCGGAGACGAAGAAACGAAAAGAGACAAAGCCGATGGAGGTTGGATGGGAGCGGCGACGTCGGCGGAGGGAAAAAGGGACGCGAAAGGGAGAAAGGGAGAAAGGGTGAGGGTGGATAGCGCGCTAAGGCAATATCACAGTCGACTAGCATGAGCCGTCCCGGCATACTAAGCGGACGGGAGTGATTTTTAAAACAGAAGACGGAGCGCCCGCGGGAATCTTAAATAACCGGGCGAAGTGCTAGAGGGTGAAAAAAGGAATGATCAGGGAAGGCGCGGCGACTGGTCCCCGGTAAATCGGGGAAATATTCCAGGCGAACGGCCGCGAGGGGGAGAGTGGCAGTCCGGGAAATTGGAAAATTGAACTCGTACTCTTGGCGGATCCGTCAGTAGAGTACCTCTACCACGACATCCTCTTTCCTCGCTCCACTTGCAACTGGAGCAATGTCGCCCTCGCTCTCACCCTCGCCCTCGATACGCACGAACGCCCTTCTCTTTGCATCAATGGTAATGACGTTTCCGAGGAAAATCAATGGAGATCATTATATTCACAGTTGAAATTTATGTGATGGAGGAGAAATGAATGTCCAGATTAAATCAATAATTTAACATTTGGACATAAGCAGATTACTAATTAGCTTTAGAAGTATAAACGACTCTATCAATCATTCAACATTTTTTTTACATATTCAACTAAGAAAAAGTGCTGGATCCTCTTTTTTTGTGTAATGTCACATTTTTTAGTCATATTGAAGCTAATGATAACAAACGAGATGTATAATTTATTATAATTTAAGTTTAATATAAAACACATTCGAAATAGTTTAGATGGCTCGCAAAATATGAAAAATTGTTGAAATAAAAATTATGATATGATTATCTGTGATGATAAAGTGAGCCCTCTTTATATTTTTACTGGTTTCTTCAGGTTTATTCTTTAAACTTCCCGTGAAGTTCAAATAGCTTGAATTCATAGAAAATTTTAACTGTACTGAGATTTTATTAGATTCAGAAGTTCCTTTTCATGAATACATTCTCTTCAAGCAATACTCCTGCGTTGATCCTGTTCTCGTGAATGTTTACCACGAGCATCTGTTATCCGCTTCATAGACATCTCGAGGGATTTCTTAAAATCATTTTAAAATATAAGCTACGAAGAACTTTAAGGAAAAATAACGCTCTTCAGTATTTCTTATTAAAAATTTTAGGACCCACTTGTTAAAAGACCCAATACTGAAATATTGACAAAATTCTGTCCCAGCAAAAAATATAGTTATTCAAGTTTATTTTGCCAAAAGAATAGAAGGAACTTAAGAATTAATTTAGGATTTAAGTTCATTATTTACAAACTTTAAATGTTAAACTTGAATGTTATATGAAGAAACTTGAATATACCTCGTAATAAATAAGCATCAATTGTCAACAAAAAGATCGCGCCAATGATGGAAGTAATTATTTCAACTTTGATGCTCATCTAAAAACAAATTGGAAATCTTTTGCAAGACATGGTGATAATTATAATAGAATTTCAAGTAGAATTTTAAATAGCCATTAAAATATACTTTTTTCTATTTTCTTTCAATTTTGCAGATAATATCAATATTCCTTTTTAATTAGAATTTTTAATATAAATTTTAATAAAAATTGTATCCTATAAATATATTATAACGAACGTTGTTTTTAAAACTTCTATTTTTAATTCATTGTTGTTCTTTTACACGGAAATTCGAGATGACTATTCGCGATAAGTGAACTCTATTAAACTTTACCTATAAAAAAAAATGCCAGATTCCTTGTGGAATAAACTTGTTGCTAATGTACTCTCTTTTCAGTATACGCCGCAAAAAAGGCTTAGGTGTATTATCTACGCGCGTACATATAGCTCTTCGAGCATACTTCGAAAAGGATGCATTTTAGGATAATACGTCCATCCTTTCCACGGAGACTGGGAGGCAACCTCGCTTCTCCTTAAGACCTCCCTTGTACTACCATGAGTCTTTTGTGAAACTTGCTCTAAAGTTCGGGATAGTAATGTCCCTACGAACAAATTTCGCCGCCGAGGCAGACGAATTATGTTCCCTTTGGAATAAGTCGTTAGTCCTCCTTTTGCAGATGCAAATTATTGTCAAAATTCGTAAGAGTAGAGAATCACCGAGGCATGAATAAAGAGGATTAATATTGATTTACTAAGGTTACTACAAAGTTCTAAAAACTGCGAAAATTATATTGTACATTTTTTTTTTCCATTATCGTGAACATTTTGGCGAGTAGATGAAATAGAAAATGAACTGTTCTATATTCTTATCCCTGAATGCTGACGTTTCATCATTTATTCAACAATGAGATTAGCGATAATTGAATGCAGATCAGGGGACACTGTGTACATCGTTTACCTTTACTCGTCACGTGCATGTGCGAATTTGCAGCCCGTCGAATTATCGAGAAGCTCTCCGCACGCTTGTCAATTACCCGAATACGTGTTTCGTGCTTCCGAACTGAGATGTAACCAGAAATTCCTGTTGAAAAGCGATTTAAGCACGGCGTGACGTTGCGTTGCGTCAAATTCAATGTTCAATTGTTGCCCCGTAATGCACCATCTATTATCATGTGGCTGCCTCGCTTGAAACGTGTTATCACAGATCTTCGTGGTATTAGAAACGTTTCACGTTATAAATTCTTGATAAGATAAATCTTTCATAACATAGACACTTTCAATATATTTTTGATGTTGTACGATACTTCTATGATACTGCAAATCTATGATTTCTATTAAATTGAGTTCTTTAATTCCGTACGTTATATTCATATCGTTCTTTCTTCAAATATGATTTTCCAATTGCTACTATGAATAAGTTAGATAAAGATTATTCTAGCAATTATCAAAAGTAAACTAACTTAACTTCACTAATCCGTTCGTCAAATAATATTTGTGTCGTTATTGAGGTTTCCAAAAACATCATAATACTTTCTACAAAAGAGACACATGTTCTTGAATTTGTAAATAAAAAGGAGTTTTCCGCAGAGAACATTTAGAATTAAGATAGTTTTGTTTTGATAAGTAAAGTTTGAAGAAGAAATCAAAGTAAATATAAATTGTTGATCATACTTTAAATCATGTCACTTTTGATAAATTATTCCAAATTTGTTATAATTTTATACAGAATATCTCTCTCTCTCTCTCTCAAAAACCTCAAGCTTCGAAAAGGATTTTTTAAAAGCAATGTCGATATTATTTAAGTTGAAAATAATTTTTTCCCTTTTCTAAAAAATTGAATGTTTCATTTGCGTCATTTTTAAAGGAAAGGAATAATCATGTCATGTCTTACTTTTGATATAAAATTTCTTGATATTATAAATTACTGTTATTCAAAACTTTTATTAATTTAATATGTAATTTCATTCAAGTGGAAATACTTTCAAAGCAATTTCTTTTAAGTAGACAGATCTCTAGGGTATAGATATATTCAAGTCATGGATATTTTATTTCACGAGCCCATATTAGGTTTCCCTGTTATCACGGAGTAGAAATACGCGCTTTCATAAATCTTTGATATCGTAGAACCGTGATTTTGTGGACTGGCGTACACAGAACATATTTTCAATGATATATATTTATTTCTCAGTGCGTCTTTCTTTTTATATATTAATATTTATTTTACTTTTTTTAATTTTACTCCATATATCTTATATTGCAACATTTAAAAATTTATGTATTTTGATATGAAATTTTAGTTATAAATTTTTACTCCATAGCAAATAGAAAATAAAACTAAATTCCATATTCGTCCGTCATCGTGGCAAACTGATATATTTAAATAAATTCAGCTAAAATATAATAAAAGCACAGACGTACAAATACATGTACAAATACATATATATGCGCGAAGCTGTTTCTATTGAATTATATGAAAAAGAATAGCATTCTTTGAAGTAAGACAAACGATAGGATTAATTTCAACTTATCGATGGATATTTTCTGGTTGACGGGAGATCGTAAAAAGAAAAGGCGGTAATAAAGAACAACATCATCACCGCCGCGAAATTTTCGCATCATGTTTCTAACGAGATCATGGATTTTCGCTTCATCGTGCTAAATGTGCTAGCAAGGAAGAAAGAAAATGCAACACAAAATAATAAATCGTTGGCGAGCAGGAGAACAAGAATAAAAGCTAGTACGGCATGCACTCGGCTAATTTCACGTTTTTACAGTTATCCTAACATTTTTCTCATCAGAATTCATCGCGTTATGACGATACCCGTCGGCATTGCCGAGAGCATCACGAAAATGACATCGAAAGAACTGGATTTTAGCCAAACGGTGTTGACCACACGACCGTGGATCGCGTACGTTGTCCTCTCTACAATAAAACTTTCACGGAAAGGAGATCCGTAAAAGGATACGTGAAGAATCCATAAACTTTAGAGCAACGTCCTGAAACCCGACTAAACTAAAATCTAGAACCTCTAAAACAACACTGTGCAACTTGAGAACTACAGAGAAACAGGAAGCGAAGGACCCACTAGCACTAGATTTCTCGCGAGTTGTGAACATTTTCAGTAAAGATGAATTTTCGTTGAATAAAATTAGAGGCAACTTTTCCTTAACGAAAATTTAAGTAAAGACCTTGCCAGAGGAGTTAACACTGCAAAGTGAGGAGTTTTCAAATTAAGCTACAGGACTCTAAACGAATAACAAGATTGTACTTTCAGTTAATTGAGCTTGCAAATTAAGTTGGTTTCATCGCCAGGCAATAATAACTTTTCGTATCGAATTTAGCTTTAAATAAAATTGTAGATAACATTTTTACCATGGAAGCCCATTTGGACTTGTAAAAGGATGCAACGCTTAGTTGTTCCGATTGATTCTTAAATACAATGTATTCTACGTTTCACACATATGCCTTCTATTTTACGTAGGACGCAACGGAACTGCTTTCTTCAACGTGTCCAAAAATAATTTTCAACGATACTTGTCGCTCGCGGCTGCGGAGATCGGAAAGCTCGAGACCGACATCGAGTGGATAGGGTCCTCGTTTAAATTCAAATCCCAACCTACTTCCTTGGAACCCTTTCGTGAAATTTACTCTCCAGCATGCATGCAAAATAATCGCGAGGCTGAAGATGCAAGCGCATGGCTACATATCCTGTTAAAAATTTGGCGGACCTGACGTTACAAATAATATCATATCTACGGCTGATGTTACGGATAAGCGAAAGTTATTTTATTTCGATTGTGCAAAAAGATGTGCTGAGCTACTGGAAAAAGTATTGTAAAATAAGAAATGATAGCTAGATGTTAAAGTAGTTAGTATTTCTTTTTAAAATAAAGAAATAACATCTTAAGAAGTAATTTAATAAACTTGTTATTTACAAATTTTAAATCATGTTCAACTTGACATTGGAAATTATATGAAAAATTTTGGTTATACCTCGCAATAAATAAACATTAATTGTCAATAAAAAAAAATCAATCGTGCAATTGTTTCACGATTATTGTTTTCGATAAGGACTATCTGAAAATTAAAAGCTTTTTGCTAAAGTGTTAATTATCATAGAATTTTAAGTAATTATAATCGAAATTACTTTTTCTTTACGTAAAATCTACGTAAAATCTACCGTGACAGTTCTCAATTTCACTTCTTATTTCACATAGTTTTCTTCAATATGCTTCAGTATATTTTTTAAGTAAAATGAAAGCGATTTGATAAGTCTGCAGAATTTTCTGCGATATCACATTATGGTTTCTTAAAATTTTCTCGACTTTTATCGCATATTAAGATCCTGTAGCGTCAGAAGATAACGTAGCGAATGTTTCCGTGATGTCGAAAATCATCAGGCATCCTCAGGCCGATGCTAATGTTCTGATATGACATCTGCGACCTCGGTACGTCACGATGTATATACATAGGTTGAGTATCTCTCGAGCATTATTGCACACACATGCAATAGACATTTCGTGATCCGTGCGTTAAGAGAAGCGACCCTATACGACGAGGATAAATCGATGGTAAAGAACACATTTCAGAAGTCATCATCATGTTGTAGCTCGTTTTGAAGATTACCGTAAAATCGAAATAGCTGGAAATCGAAGAATCAGGAATAGTGAATTTGCTCGTCAAAATTGATTAGACTCGATATTGAAAAGAGTTCCACTTTACAGTTCGAATTTAAGTTCAAAATAGCTGAGAAATTTTTAAGTTACAAAACTCCAAAGTAAACATGTGCATATGTTTTCAAAGTAGTGTCTTTCTAAATTACAAAGTGTTAAATTAATCAAGAAATTTGATTTTTGAGCAGGATTGGCATTATTTTACTCACCTCTTGGGTTTTTTTGGGTTCTACCCACTGAAAAAAACCCGAAATTTGGGAGTTTTTTGGGGATTTTATTAGGATTTTGTATAAGAAAAATAAATTTTTTAATCGGTAATACATGAAAGTGATGTATTTATAAATATTTCATGAACATAGATATACTAAACTAACTGGACTGACATATATATATATATATACAGTGTGTAGATCCTTTAAATATATATATATATATATATATGTACAGGTACATCTTATACACTTAATTTTTCTCGTATTTAACTCGCTATGATTTTTGTTTATTTTGTAATTAATGCACAAATGAATTAAATAAAATAAAATTAAAATTTTTTCAAAAAATCCGGATTTCCAACCCTGCTTTGGAGAAAGTATAAATTAGACCAAGACTATCCAAATAGCACAACATCAAAACTCATTAATTATTTGTTTAAAATTTTCCTATAATTCCCTTATAATAATTCCCTTATATAAGTTCTCCTTAAATTCCAGAATCTAGAATTCTTCGTCAAAATGCGAAAGAATCCGAAGCAATCGGGGATTTTAGATCGGAATAATTAGAAAAGAATTTAGCGAATGCGTTTATCCGCACATTGAACACGCTTTAGCTACGGCGATGCAAGAAGCGGCAGCAACCGACTAACCGCCGGTTGTGTGCTACGTGCTTCCGGGCAGATAATTCTAACACAAAACCCCTATGTAAAGCCCGATGGTGGGTTGCCTATGGTGTGTAACGTGATGTTAAATTGTACCGTTTCAAGCGATTGCAGCGAATAACGTGGCGGCTAATAGAACATAGCCGTGTGAAATTCGCGTATCGCTATACAGTTTGCTTTGTGTTCTCCCTCTCAATAAGACGCGTCGATGGAGATTCAGAGCCAGTGATTTCATGCGCATCGAATTGAAATCTGAACAATGCCAGCAGCCAATTAACGAATGGATGTATGTACAAGGCGTGTGCGAAACGAAGAAAGATGTATCGTAAAGTAAAAGGCTTCAAATGTATTTCACGAGCTTCTCTCTCTTCAATTAGCCAGAATTTAATCTACCAAGTTAAAACACTCCGTCTGCAAACATATTTTTACTCCCTCCGTCTGCAATTTAGACCTTTTTTTCTACTATTTAGTTCAACTTTTTTTACCATTCTAGGCTTTGAACAAATGGCGGAATTATCCTTCAACGTCTCTATTTCATTATCAAGTAGTTTAACAAGATATTTCAACAGGAGGAATCGGACTCCTTTATTTGAAAGTGAAATTTCGTTTATACCAAGAAAGGTCCAAATTGTAGACTGGAGAATTAACGAACTAGAAGTCATGTGATGACTTCTAGTTCGTTAATTGTTTGCTGCCGTCAAAATAGTGACTTGGTTTGAATTGAATCGAATTTTAGGACATTTTTCAAAACGGTATAAATCTTAAATCTAAGCTAGGCTAATAATTTTGCGATAGCTTTCAGATTTTTGGTCAAAGCATTTATCTGCTTGCACAACTCGACATCAGTTTCGGTGGGCGATAAAATGTGAAACAGGTTCGCGCCCGCTCTTGGCTATTGCGGTTTTCATTGCAACCAACTCGTGCATTATCGACTCCCGCCTGTGTTTCGAGAGTTCGATAACGCCCTGGCAGCTGTCACCGATGGCGAAAAATCGGAACGTATCGGCAGCGAGACTTCGGAATACGACGGGTGAAAAGATAAAAAAGAAGGATTGCTAATAGTGCAAATCGCAGAGCGCGTGTTCAGCAAAAAAAAAAAAAGAAAGCTTGAAATAAATTGTGAAACAAGTCTTGAAATCGATAAAAGAATGAATTACGCGCACAATACATTTTATATAATGTAAACGTTTAAATAAAGAACAGTTTAATCCAGAAAAAGGATTGTTATTCGATTATTTAAAACGCATTAAAGGTATACAAGCAAACAAGCCAATCTGTAATAGGAAACAGTCTTCTCTTCTAGATTTGCAATATTTATTTTTGTAATATTTAATAATCTGATCAGAGATGATCAGAGATTAATGAAGAATATAATACTTAAATTTTATCTTGAAAAGAAATATTCCGATATTATAATTATTGGAAAAAATTCCATGTAACGATCAACACATGCCACTCAACCACTAGAGGACCGTTCACAAAGTGCTTTAATAAGAGCGAATTGCGGAAATAGTTTGGAAATTTACATGGTGGGAATTCTTTTCGTTCAACCAAGCTTGCAACGATACGGCTACCTCCGCTCTTTGCGGTTTGCCGTGTTTTAAATACTTTCCAATTAGCACGGAAACTCGCGCACTCGCCACCATGTACAGCTTAGATTTGCATGAATCGTTTATTCCACAGTACATGCTGTTCAAAATCCCGTACTCCACCTGGTTTCTATTCGTTAAGGAATTTGCACACTTCATCAGTGAATTTTTAATTCGATGTTCTCGTCTGCGTTGCAGTTCTTTTCAATTTTAAATTAAATATCTATGGCCAGAAGTTTTCGATATAAATTATTTAGAAAATAAAACATAATGTAATAGAATACATCAGTTTAATAAGATAGGTACGTAGAGTTGAGAAATTTGGTGGTACGCGTACCAAAATACATTCTAAATACATTCCGCCAAGAATATTAAATGAAATTTTGCTGGCAGCTGGAAATTCAAATCCATAATTAAAGCAGCGTCTGTTTTCGAAAACTCGTAAAATATTTGCATTCGCAATCAACCTTGTTTGAGTTACTTCGGCAAAAAGCGTGTTTTACGTACACGGAGCAGCATATTAAATCGTACATAAACATCTCGTGACGTTGAAATGGGGGGGGGGGGGGAAAATTTTTTGGAGAAAGTTTCTCCGCGCGATGCGGTGTGCCAATGATCTGCCATTGGAAATTGTAATTCTTTGGCCTTCAGGATGACGCCGTCACGTTACTGGATACATATGGCGTTGCTTAATAAATCCAGCAGATACAACCCGCCGCAATCTAGCCGCTGGACACGTAATATAGATTCACGTATGTATCCACTCGATTTTCTCGCTTTGCCGCTCTCGGAGCCCTTTCCTGCCCTCTTTCTATCCACCCCATCTCTCTCTGTCTCCCCCTATCTATCTTTCGCGACTCGCGAGAAAACGGGGAGGGAGTTACCACTCTGTATGGGATTCCCAGATATGAAATCGGCCATATATATATATATATATATATATAGACTACGATGGATCGCTCTTGAAACTGAAAGCGCAGAGTTTGAATGAACCACGAGTCAGTTTCATAAAATTGAACTTCAGATATTGTGGACTGTTCTCCAACTACCTCGCGTTATTGCATAAGTTTCAAATCAAATTTGAATATTTGCGTACTGTAGTTGTCAAGCACATACTTAGTTAGAACCTATACATTTCTCAGTTCCTGCTATCTTTGACTTCTATCTGCTATCTATTCTTTGAATTTCCACAGTTTTTACTCTAACTAGTTTTAGCTTTTACGATAAATATCAAATATTTCTTAATTCTCCGTCCATTATCGTATTTTTATTCTGTCCGTCCAACGCAAATTTTCTTTATTTTTTTTTTCCGGGCTTTCAAAAATGTGGAAAAATTTAGAATTACTTTCTAACATCTTTATTATATTGTATTACGCAGCCAAATAGTTTTTTAACAAGATATTTTAGGAGAGGGAATATCCCACCCTTCTCTTTATTTCGGAGAAATTTGAAAGTAAAATTTCGTTTGTGCCAAAATGATTGCAGACGGAGAATTAAATATTAGAAGCTTTATATAATTTACAAATTTATTCGCTTTTTGGTACGTGATACGTTTGAATATTGTAATACTTGAATAATATCGAATTTAAAAATAATAATATAATATTTATTATATATAAATTATTAAAAATAATTTATTTGTATCTACTCATATAATTCATGATTTTTAGATTGTGTTGTGTAATTGGAATTAATTTGAGAGTTTCGTGAAAATTTTAATATTCTTGAATTTAACCATTTAAATTTGATTATTGTATCAAATATTACCTTATAAGTATTTTGTATCATAAATATTTAAAAATGACCCTCGTCAATTATTCATATTTTTAAATTCTTCTGAATAATCTGAAAAATTTGGATGTGAAGCGTCAAAGCTCGCCTCGCTCGATCTCTGGGGAAAAATTGAAGCGCGACCGGAAAATAAAAATTCGCTCAATATTACGATTGTAACGAATGCGCTTCCATAGAAATTGATTCGATCGTAATTCCACGGTTATTCATTAAAAAACGGTATCGCGTGCTTGCTCCGGTCTCGTAAATCACGAATCGGTGGTGTGAGCATTAACCGCGATTTGAACGCGATATGAGTCCGACGTGGATAAAGTCCGGATTTACAGTCGTAAACGGGACACGCGATGACGAAGTCATAAACCAACAACGGATTTAAAAGGCAAGCGCATGCAGTTCCGTTCGCATATGCAGTGGATCTTGGGAATTCTCGCAGAATCGCGAGTAGCTTCCGCTTCATTGGGATTTACACGATTGCGAGAACGAGGACTGCCGAGAGATCGGCGGCCAACCTCGATTCTGACGCCCCGACCCTGAGAGCTTAACCTTACGTAACGGCTTTGGTCTGGCACGACACGATAAATCTTCATGGAGGCATTAGTGGTCCCTGTTACCACGTACGCGCACTCTATACTTATGTACAGATACAGCGGTTGTCAAGGTGACCTCGGAAAAGAAAAAGAATAGAATAAGAGAAAAAAAGAGGAATATTTTTTTTAATATAGATCCACATATGTGTTTAATGACATTTCTAGAAAATAGAGAAAGGGATAAGAATTTTTATCGAGTGATTCGAATAGCTCGTATTTCCATCCTTTATTACAATACTATAATTTTATTCTCTCTTACTGTATATTGAGTAATTAAAGTTAATTATTTAAAATTGAAAAATATTTTTAAAAATATACACAGGAACGTTATTAACTCTTTGTGGATTGAATAATCCTACACATTGGAATCACACCCTTTCATTTTGTGTAAACTGTTTGCTCGATTTTCATGAAACTTGATCTATAGGGTAACTTGATGTTTTATTTGTATCTGAAAAATAAAAAAATTCAAAATAATTGATGCAACATGACAGAGAGAATTTCAAACAAATAATCCAATAGAATTCAGTTTTAAGAACTAACATGAAGTTTTCATCAAGCTCATCAGTGCTACGCAGTTAGTATTAATTTTCAAACTAACTTTCAAATTTTGATTATAAGCTTTGTGATACTAGATCCTCTTTCATTAGAGATCACTCTTTTGAAATTCAAAAAATTCGATATTTTCAGGCTACATTCAAACTCGGCGATATCAAAAATCTCCTAAAAATGAGTTTCATAATCTGATCTGAAATGAAACCCTTTCTTGAAATTTGAATTTTAGAATTCCGAGGTCAGAATCGAATTATCGATCCTGAAAGCTTTTAGGAAAGAATGTTCAAGGTCTTCTTTAAGTTTCCGTGTTAGAAAGCTGCGGTTTTAAAATACTTAAACATCAAGATCCACTTTAACTAAATGCAGAATTCTTTCTTTTAATATTATTACATTTATTGATCTATTTCATTAGTTATTAAAATACTTTTAAAATACTTGTAACTCATTTTTTCCTAACAACTCTACATTTTCATTTGAATTCAAATTAAAATTTAATTTTTTAATTATCTATTTCTAATAAAATAATTTTCAAGCAACAATACATAAAACTATAATTAGGTCTATCGTGGACTATCATTTATAAAATAAATTCCTCTAACTATTTAAAATACCGCCAAATTATTTAAATTTAATATTTCAACATTTAATTTTTAATTATCTTAAATTCTATTTATAATAATAGGATATATCTGATCCTAATTTTCTTTTAAGTAATCTTGATGGTAAGAGTTTGATGATTTAAAGATGCCGTTGTACAGATTCTAACATAATATCTAGAAAGACTATTATGACAATACCCAAACTTATTACACTTTTGCAAAGTGCAATATGGGCGCGAAGAATGGCAAAATTATGGGCACGTTTACTGGTAAATAAGTCTCGCTGGTAAATAAAAACTTAGCGTATCTTGATTCACCGACAAACTTTTCCAAGCAGATCATCGCAAGATCGAGCGCCCCAAACTCTTACGATTTCTGAGAAGAACTTACAACGTAACGCTACCGAAACAAGATTCTATGCGCGCGCGCACGCGGCACCAACTTTTTCTATAAATCAATGTCGCTCGTCTCTAGAAAATCTTCCAAGAAGCGAAGGAAGTCACTCAATCGAAGAACCGCGAAGCATTCACGTCTGGAGCAACTTCGATTTCTACCACGAGACAAATAACTGAATCTCTCTCTCTCTCTTTCTCTATAAATATCATATTTTGAATTTACATATAACTGGTTCTATCCAATAAATATTTATGAAAGATTTGCTTATCTCTTTGGAGGAAAGAGAAGCGATCGAGTCGAATTATTTTATAATTGAAAATATAAATAAATTTTTATGATAAATTTAATACAAAATTTAAATAATTTTTTTATTATAGAAAATAATGTTTATAATGTTAATAATTTAAATTTAAGAAATTAAATTTAGTAATTTATAAAAATAATTATAAATTTTAGTGCCAGCAATAAACTGTAACCAGCGGTTAAACTGCAAGTTATAAATAAATTTGTTATTAATTAATATTAAAAAATTAAGGAAATATTTATATAAGAAAATTTATTTAAGAGGATTTTTATATGGTGAAATATGTAATAATTTAGGTTTAAGTAAAATATATATAAATTTTTTAGGATAGATAAATTATTTAAAAAATTAGGATCAGATACCCTATTATTATAAATAGAATTTAAGATAATTAAAAATTAAATGTTGAAACATTACATTTAAATAATTTGGCGCTATTTTAAATAGTTAGAGGAATTTGTTTTATAAATGATAGTCCACGATAGGATAGACCTAATTTTATGTATTATTGTTTGAAAATTATTTTATTAGAAATAGATAATTAAAAAATTAAATTTTAATTTGAATTCAAAATGTAGAGTTGTTAGGAAAAAATGAGTTACAATTGGTTAAATTATTATAAGGATTTTAAATTTTAATATTTAGATGAGGAAGGAATTAACCGAGAATATTATAAGAGTTAACTATTTTGGCTATGTAGAATCTCTGATGTTATGGCTCTCGCCATTGATTGTGTTCTAAGATCCTAATATCCCAGGGTATTAGGACACTCACGTAAACCAGGATCGAACTATCTCTCTAAACGCAGCGGGAATCAAATTACATCATGAACAATAATTCCAACCATTCCTGCCGTTCAATTACAAACGGCAATGACAAGAAGCGAGATTTTACATTGCTTTTCGGAGAATAAATAATTCTAGCCCTGTGGCTCTTGTATTCCTTAATAAAGCTAAGTCGAAGGCTCAAAACAATGAAAAAAATAAATGATCTTCAATTTGAAAAATAAGAGGTTCGAAGTCAGCTACTAATAATTCCCGAAATGCATCGGTTGATATCGTAATGAAATACGCTACAACGGATTATCGACTCGTCGTGCCAAAATTCGTTCGCTCGATGGTAGGCGAAGTTACCGCGATATGTTACTTAAATGGTGATACCGAAACTACGATGTAAAGTGAGACATTTTTCACTCGTGCCCGCGTGTGAGATATAGCGCGTCATAGTGTGCACATCGCATTTGGCCGAGTTCCACGCGTCCGCAGGATTCTCCGTTCGCAATTTTCGACGGAATATAACGCGTCGACATGGCGCAGTGAGCGATTACGTTACAAATACACAGACGCTAATAAACTTTTGTCATCCAATTAATATCACGAGTAGTAGTATTAATAAACATTTTCCTCGTTACGAAAGGCAACGTACAGTTACTCGATGATTCACTCGATAAGTGAAAAATGATCTTTTTATATTTACGACTCTTCATTATTTGTGATTTTTTTTTTTCGTACAAAATAATTTAAACTCATAAAATAATCCCAGATTATAGCAAAGAAAAAGAATTATTTCCGATTGATATAATTAAAACTTAAGGTAATAAGTGTTTAAAAAGTCAGATTTAAAAATTGGAGAATAAAACATAAGAAGATAAAAAGGATAAAAAGGATAAATATAATCGGAAAAGATTCTGAAATGTTGCAGATTAATAGACGCAACATAATCTCTAATTTAACAATTAAAAGATTACAGGTATCAAGAACTCAAACTACAAGAATCTTAAAACATAAAGACTTAATAAGGAAATTTTTTAATTTTAAAACTTATTAAACCCAAAAGATAGTCTTAATCTTCATTTGAAGAATCCAAGATTTAAAAGACTTAAGACGTAAAAGAATCTATATATTTAAGATCAACGGTGAGTCTGCTGAGAATTTAATTGTAAGATTTAAGAAGCTTCCTGTAAAATTGTTGAATCTAGGAATGAGGAATGAAAGGATTTGAAATCCGACGTTAAAAAATATGTCAAGAAAATAAAAAAATTTTTTTTTTTTTTGAAATATTCCAAGCTTAAAAAATTCAAATAATTATGGTAATGAAAAGTAGAAGATCTAAAATATCGACAATTTGAAATATTTAAGCAATTTCTTAACACAATTTAATATTATTTACATTTACTTAACGTCCTCTTTATCTGGAAATATCTCAACTACAGTTATTTGAATTCTTCATCGCATTGTTGCAATTTCATGAAATTTTCAATTCATGGATCGTTACGTTTCCTATAAAAAAAAAACCCCCCTATACAATATTTCAATTTTAGAACCTTGGTTTTTAGAATCTTTGATTTTTGAACCGACAGGACTCCATTCACGCTGGAAAGAAACTTTAAGAAAAGAGGGAAGGAAAGAGTAATACGTCTAGAGTTGAAGGGGACTGCGGCAGAAGCGAAGAAAGAGCGAAGTTGGCTGAACTCTGATTATGGCGCGAAACGGGGACAAGTCGAGATGAAGTCGAAGTAGAGGAACCCGACCACACCGAGAAGAAGAGGAACCCGACGAAGGGATGAATTCTCCCGTTCGCGCTGTCTCAATCTATCGTGCCTCGCGTACGCGCTCACGTCTAACCAGAACGCGTTACTTACGCACGCCTACCAGAAAGCCTTCTTACATACGTCACTGCAGCGCGCAGAATGCATTTCATCAAAACTTGCGGCTTCCGTCTTGCCATCGACCGTATGCCCTATTCACTACCCGTACCGTGAATCAGCCTCTCAATCTCGGATATCGCATAGCCGAAGACTTGCTATGCGGACATACTCCGTGTGCATGAGCGAGACCATTTACAGCATGAAATAAGTTTCCAACTACTTGAAGTAATCTTACGAACAGCTACGTGCGGTGAAAGTCCAAGAATTTTCCTTGGTTTTAGTAACGATAGTTAATCTGTATGTAAGAAAGAAAGAGAGTTGGAATGTTAAACATTCTATAAATACATGGAATAATCCTATAAATCATATAGATGGAACGTATGGTTGACATAAACTTGTAGTTATTTTTAATTTTATACAATTTTATTTAAATTAGAATCTGGAAATTCTTGTTCTACACTTTTCTTGATATGACAACTGGCGTTGTAACATTATTGTATGAAGCATCTTCACATGGAAAAGAACATGTTTATTTAATTACAACTCCCGACTGTTGAATTAAAATTTAATGTCAACTACATGTAACTCTGCGTTTTAAGGAATATTATTGAACTGAAGATGGCCAGATCGTGGCTGAAACGTTTAATGTTTTAATTAATGTAATAATAATTAAAATATCACAAACTATAATCTGTGCTTGTGTTTTAAAATTATAACCACGTTAGTTTTCAAGATATATTTTTAACGAATTGTTATGATCATATTATTATTATTATTATATATACATATGTATACATGGAAAGGATAACTTTCATTATCAAAGCATTTAAAACTTTAACTGATGTGTGTAGATCTGAAAATAACTATATTGTATCTAGAGAGGTGTAGTTAAATTTTTAAATACTTGAGCAAAATCATTTTTTTCTCTCCAAGTTAGATTACCTGCACTTACTTATACCGTTAATTAAATCCCGCACATACTCAGCCTTGTACTTTCATTAATAATCTTACGTTGCGCCGCCGTTTTCATACATTATGCTATGAATATTAAGATGTTGATAAATGATTTCACGCGATGATAGCAGAAGCGATTGCGCATTACCTCGTCCGTCGAATCTCGCCATATATTTCTTGAAGAGGGAACACGGAGTGTACACATGCGAGGCACGTAATCCGCGTTTCGCCGTTGCGTCGGGAAAGATAAATCAGGCGTCTTATGTACGTAAGCAGAACAAATTTCATTCAATCGAAATCGCGCGGGTATGCGTCGTGTGTTTGTTACCTGCCTGCATTTATCAATAGAACACATTTGCATTCCGGGCTCTTCGCGCCGATGCCAGGTCGGGGCGGAGGGATTATTTTTCCAATACGGTACAAATACAAGAGGCGTATTTTCGAAAGAAAATACGGAATATGAGATTGAACGCGGGTCCTCTTCGAAGAAGAACGTTCCGTTCGAGAACGATATCGTCTTGCTTGTAGAACCGCAAAAATTTTTCTACGGTATTCTCGTGAAACTCGAGCTTGTTCAAAATTACTTACAACAAGCGCAAAAAGAAAATGAGGCAGAACACAGTCTTCCGTTAAGCGAAACATCAGTCGTCATCGAAATTATCTTTGACCCGAGAAGTCATCTGGAGTATTTTTACACCCCAGGAAATAAAAACATGTGAATTTGTTTAATGTATTTCTTTTCTTTTTAATAACCATGTCGAATTATCAATTACTGATTAAATATTAATTAGTAATTTCGTTGGAAACCTGCAGTAAAATAGCGTTCTATCAATTAAACTCTTCATTTCTTAGAAATACAATTATAATAAGCTACTTAACATGTTTATTTCGTTTAATATTTCTTTGGTTTTTACATTTTTTTTCGAAAATTGCGATTGAAATATGAAATTCATACCCGCAATGTCCTCAATTATTAATAAATCGGAAAACAATCGATAATACGCAATATGTTGTTAATAATATAGTGATTTTAATTAGAGTGTAAAAACATTCGCGTGACCGTTTATGAAATGAGGAAAAAGCAAGTGACTACCTCCCAGTTGGTTATCTTCGAAAATGTAATTGCAAGACTGCAGACACGTAATTATGTTTATGCGCTTGAAAGATTGTATATATGCTAAGCTACGCGCTTAAGGGTTGAACAACATTACGTGCTTCGTGTAACCGCCGAAGCCAAAGATATATCGCGTTGGAGAGTTTATTCCAGAAGTGTCTGAAACTTCTTGCAGTGCGCTTCGGCACTAACCACGAGAGCTCACAAAGGCATAATGAGCACGTAAATCGTCAGAAACTTGTAATCCGCTTTGAAGTCGGCGCGCGCGGGTGAATCGCGACATGGCGGCTGCACGTAAATTCCGTCGGCCGTTTATGCAAATTATCGGCGGGCCACAGGGTTAATACATTTTCGCGTGCGTGCGTGCAACGCGATATCTATAACGATTCGATAGCTCGGCTACGTTCGAGCTCTCCGAGTATATTTTCCAGCGAATTTACAGCATTTGCATACTTCGGGAATATTTAAACGCGGAAACCCCCGCGGCGGGTTACCGTTGGAAAAACAGGAATTTCACTGTTGAGCGAGAACGCCCGCCATGTTTCCGCGCGATGTGGAAGATCGAAACGATGAGGTCCCGTTTAACCCCCGCCGCGCTGCCAATTCAACACAGAACCGCGCAAATCTTCTCTCGTTAATTTTAACTTATTGAACGTTTCCATTGTCCAACAAATGGACAGTATTTTTTATTATGATTGAATTGATGAAAAGTGAGCATGAAACGATGTCTGCAACGTGTGATTTAACAGTTTAAATATTAAAATTATTTAAATATTTATTAGAGGCACTGGTTCCTCTTCGAAACTGTTTATAAATGTACATTAATATTTCACATATAATATGGGATACTATTAATATGCCTTCGATTAAAGTTATTTATGTATTCTACATACTACACAAGTGAAATATATTAGATAGCTTCAATTCCTTAATGAAAAATACTCCTGCATATCAATAAATAATTAAAATCATGTGCTGAAAAATATATATATTTTAATTCAGTTAAGAAATTTGTTCACGAAAATATAATATTAATAAGCGTTACATTTTATTATATAATCTGAAATAAAATATACATGATTATTTACCTTTTAATGATTTTTATAATTAATGCTTTAATAAATATGATATTCTTATTTTTACTTGATATATATATATCATTTCGTTTTTCTCGTTATATTATACTAAATAAATATTAATAATGTCCTAAGAAGATAATTAAATATGTATTTCGAAAATGTTGCGATTTTCTGATTGCAGAGAAAATATGTTACAAAAAAATATAAATAATAACAACGTGTGAATGTATAAAAAAGAATTGATAATAATTGTTATTATTAAAACTCACCATTTAGAAATAAGGACTCCTTGAAATTGGTGGAATCAAAAGAGAAAAGACTTGACGCACAAATTTGACACACATTTTTCCAACAACCACTAGAAACGCACAAACACACAAATGCAGACTCACTCCTTTTACGTACGATTGACAACGTGTGCCGAGATACGATAGCCGAAAGTTGAGTTAAATTAACTTAATTAACACGCAAACTTTTGATTAATCTCCGAACTGTACACTGCACAAGTTTACGACGCGATGAATCTTCTTTATCCTAACATTTCATCTTCTTCGCCAGTTAATCTGTTCCCCTCATTCATGGGCAGGGCAAACAATGTAATAGCGATCCGATATCGTTGATATATTACTGTATTGCGTTTCGTTAATCGCACGAACAGTATCTATCAGTAGAAACATCAAATATTTAAACTCTTCGTTGATATTCTTTACTTTTTAAAATCCATTTTGATGTCTATCAACAATTCAATTAATTAGGGTATTAATTATACATTTCACAGTCTGCAATTTTTAGACATTTATCTCTTCCTCGCCTCGAACGTAGCTGTTGCGAATATATTTCGTTCCGCCGCACATCTTTCGACTTCGTCGAATCGAAAAAAAAAAACTTCTTTCCGTGTTTTATCGATATCTTCGACACTGTATCACACTTCGATCAACGTCGTCGCCGGATATTCGAATAGCGCGAGCCTGCATCTTCCGGTCTGCGTTCACCGGAAGTGAGTCCGAGGGGATGTTTCAACCTTCGCAGGGGGGGACGTTTCAACATTCGACGACGCTTCCGCGCGCATTCCGCTCGCAGCCGCAAATCGCGTTCGGTGAACGCGGCGCCACGACGCCGAGTAGCGCGACACGACGCCCGGATTATCTCGAGCCGCGAACGCGTCGTCGTTCGACACCCCTACGGGAAACGGTGCGACGACGCGGGGCCACCCTCGGACGGTGAACCGGCACGACGCGACGCGACGTATGTAACGTCGCCGCGAGGTTCGCGAGACGGACTACGGCACCGGAATGGAGAGCTCCGCAAGCTCTCGCGCAACGCGACGCCAGAGCCTCCATTCTCGTCTGCCGAGCGCGCCACGGTCGATTCCACGGATTACACTTCGGGGTTGCTGGAGGGTTGCTGCGAAACCCGCTGGCCCGGCGGAGGGTTCCTTTTGTGAAACCAGAACCGTGACTACACCATGGCTGCATGGCTCGCTTTGGCTTAAACTTTACTTTACTTCGTTTCTTAAGATGGGATCAGTTTGTTACGACATTAATACTATTTGATACTTTCTTCCCTTGAATTATTAAAAAAATTCATAATTAGTCTTCTTGAAAAGCTCTACTTAAAAAAGTTGCAACTTTTCAAGAAGGTATAAGAAAAGTAAAAGTATACAGATTATTCTTTTATTGGTTATTCTTTAACCGGTATGAATCTAATTGTAAGAGGAAGAAGTTTAACTGGAAAAATGTATTCAGAAAACCTTTCGGAATCACTATATCTTTTTACAGCGTAAAATTGTTAAATATTTTTATTAATTCTTTACATTAACTTCTAATATTCATTTTTTATTTCGTAGATCGACGTAATCTAACTTGTACAAAAGCTGCATAAAATATAATGAAGGAGAGCAAACTACTTTGTAACTATAATATTTATCTGTGTTAAAACTTGAACCTCTTTATAACCTCGACGAATTAGAACTTAATCCTATATATATAGTAGTGAGTGTCAGATAAATAATAATTAAAGCGTAGCACAAGTACATTAGAAATTCTCCCAAAATTGGAAAATTGAAGCGTCATAAAGCGTAATCCGGCCTCGCAAGCTGGAATGTCTGGAAAGCTCAAGCGTCGTCGAAACGCGCCGCGCAGACTCGTGGGGACGCGCGAAGAAAAGGACAGTCGGTTATCGATTCAGTTCTGCCAACGGATGGACCCTTTTGCAGTGACTTTAGGGCCGTCTAGGGACTTGTCGAGGAACGTATCGCTTCTCACAAAGCAGAAACCCGGTAGATCGATGTCCTCTCGAAGGACGTGCGAGCCCAAACGCGCCGAATAAACTCGCATCAACCGCAAGAGCTCGAGAGCTTTCGAGCTTTACGCCCAAGACCGCTAATTGGATTGCTCGATTACACTGCCACCGTATTCCACACCGTCTTCTGGCCGAGATCTTGAAGCTAATTAATCTTATGCGTGAATGGCGAGCCGGTGTATTCGAGCAAAAAGAGACCGCATAAAAGTCCAACGAGATGATTGCGAAAAGTTTTCAAGTATTGCATAAATTAAAATGGTATAATATATTACACTATATGTATGTAATACAAAATTTTCTTATATTCAACAAATATATATAATTTTTATACGCATTCTTATATTATATTAAAAATATTATGTATAATGTAATATAATTTTATAAATATCTATGCTTACTAAAGTCAACATAAAATCAAAATGACTTTACTTTGATTTTTAATGTTAATATGCAGTCAAATTTTCTAATCAAAAATTATATCAAATTTGACTTGGTTCATTAAATAATTATGAATTTTTTTTTTAGATAAATAAAAACTTATACATCTCTCTCGTTGTCCTTTATCGTCAACTTCTTTAAAAGAACATTCCTTTTTGGTGCGTAAAAACAAGACTATTTGTCTGAATTTTTTAATACAAAATATCGATTTCAAATTTTGCACTTTTATTCTACGACAACGAGTATAATAAGAATTATTAAAAAATATTGATATTCGATATTTTAAAGCGTTTATCTCGAAATTGTTTTCAAACATGATATCTCCAAAATTATTGGACCAAATGTCTTCTACTTTAGTATATATTTTTAGTGTATGTCTATCTAGGTGATAAAAATTTTACATTCCCGAATTTTTAAAATGTCTTTTCCGCGGCAATAAAACTTTTTTTACAAAATATGCAATGTTAACTTTAAATCGGTCATTTTATCAATTTTCAATTTTTCCGTAAAAGTCGAGATATTACTCTACTTATACTATTAATAAATAAAATAAAAATAAGATTTTATATTTCAGATTATTATGAATCGCCATCGCAAAAAAGCAACTTTCCTTAGAAGCGCCTTCGTCATTATTTTACATTTTTAGAACAAATTAACATATTTTAATTAATTTTGTTTTTTATATATTATACATACATAGAATAAATAGAAACATAAAATAAATTTGTAAAACTTAAAATATATATAGGTATAGATTTAAAAAAAAATAAAAGTAATATAATTATGTTTCACACGTTGAAAAGGGAAAAGTTTCTTTAAATATATAATGTATAAACGTTTTTTTATTATGTTATACAGAAATATTCAATTATCCAAAAAAGAGTATTGTTTATTAAAAAATATTGCATCGGATTAAACGACAGTTGAATGTTCAAGTAGCGAAAAACTTTTTTGACACATAGAGGCTCAGGTGTATCTGCAGCGGACAATGTTGTTTATGAACGTTGACATTGTAATTTCGGATGTCTACAATATTGTGGTTTGATGCGTTGACGCTGTGTGTACGATTCGATATTCATAACATGACGCTGGTGGCTGTGAAATTTACAGCCACGAAACAATAAGATAATCCGAAGTGTCGAGATAGAAAAGTTTCACAAAATCTAAATTATTAAGTGATAAAAAAATTGTATTTTGAAAAATAATATAAAAATATCATAAAATATCATAAAATATTTAAATATCAAGCAGAAATATGCAGATGGCAAAGTAAATAATTTTACAATATAAAAATGAACAATTAACAATATTTTAAAATTTTTTATTTTGGATATTTTTTAAATCCATAAATATTAAAAATCTTTCGAGATTTAGAATTCAACAATTTTAAAATGTAATCGTATAAAATAATTTAATTCGATGATTCAATAATCTCATGTAAAGCGCATGTTTATTAAAGATTTTTTTAATTTAGTACATAAGTTATTAATTATTTTTACATTTATATTTTTTAAATTCAACGATGTAATTGTCTAACATATAGCGCAATCTGTTAAATAATTTTATACTTTAGAAATAACAAAGCTTTCAACTTCCAATTCGAAATTATAATATTTTTTATGTGCAAACGAACTTTTTATGTGATGATTTTTTTCCAATATACTCGGAGTACAAATTAATCATCAAATTCCAATGAAATTTTGCGAAACATGACCATTGCACAAGCATACGGTAAAATATCAAAAATCCAAAAATCATAAATTGTATTAAAATTCTGGCACACATCATTTTAGATTAAAATCTTTTTATGGTATAGCGAAATATTACACAATATATGTGAATGTTTACATGCAGAATTCTCTCATTTTCGCAGGCAGGCCAAACGGGAACATTCTCTCCTTACCGAATTTAACACTTATATTCGTCACGCTCAAAGTGTTACACGTTTAGAGTAATTCAACCGAAACGGAGTAAACGGAGCAAGCTGAGTGATATACTCGTGTTCCGCTGCTCCTTTTTCAGGGCTCTATTGTGATCTCGCATAGTCGAAATTCGACGAGATATATCAGAGGATTCCATCCTGCTGGCAGCATGCGGGAGCTTGAAACTTTTTCAACATACAGAGGGATCGGTAGAAAAAGTTTTCCCGGCGGGACTACTAATTTCGTTAACGGCCGAGTCCTCGAGTTCTTTGGCGCGTGAACGAAATTTATTCCACCACAAAACTCTTGAAAGGATAAAGACTTTCGGATATCACGTCGCTATCACTGTTGAAAAATATATTTGTAATAAATTAATTTATTTTCCCCGATCACTTTTTAAATAAATACAAAGATATTATACTTTTGAAATCAGTCAGGGAGCCATTAAGATAAAAGAAATAGTCTCAAAGAAGGTAAAAACATTCTAAAGAAATTTTTTAATGGTCCTCAAAGTTTCGATTCAAAAATTTGATTATCACGAAAACGAGAAAATATTCGAAAGAGAGTCCAAAGGGATTTCCAAGAATCTGTAGATCTCAAAAAAACCTTGAGTTCCAAGAATCCAATCCATTCTAAACGCGTTCAACCCGTTCTAATCCTTCGGAAGATGAATCGCCCTGTTGGGCATCCAGAAGACAGAATGCAGACGTTGCTGATGTCGTCTAAGAGTGCATGAAAGAAAACGACTCACCATGTCTCTCACCATTCGACCAAACCATGCTCTTTGTCAACCGAAGGGTGGACAGCCTCTCACCCGGAAGGTTTCAGCAGCGGAAATGACTGAGAACGAAATTCAATTTGCTCGACGAGACAAGGCTCGACGCGACGACATTGAAGACGTGTCTGAAGAGGTCGGTTAACCGGAAACCGTAGCTCGGTCGATGTTCTTAACGAGAACATCCAGAATACGCTGCGAGAAACTCTAAAGCTCACGTAATCGGATCGCACCGAATAATGGGAGCTTGCGAGGCCTATGATAAGTAATCCTTCAATAGTTTAAACCAGGACGCTGTTCTTGGCATGCAAAAGAGCTATATCTCAAAGATGTTTGAATCCAAAATTCTTTAAATTTTCCAAGATTGCACGATTTCTAATCCTATTGATTCACAATTGTATTTAAATTTAAGATATGATATAAACAATTTAATCCTTAGATGCCACTCTTATTACGACATCTGAGGTTTCTTAATTTTACTTTATATGCTATAACTTCATTATTATAAAGATACGTAGCTGCTGGTTACTGTTGTATTTCTTAATGTCTAGCATTCTGATTGAAAAACGTATTTTGTTGTATTCATTTCTATACAATACGTATGTGGTGAATACATGAGAAAAGGCACCGAAGAGTTAAACTTATTTTAAATCGTTTATATTTATAACATCTAATACATAATTTTTATTATACCGTTTCGATCGATAATTATAAAAAGCATGACGATGTATCAATATATGCGTTTCTGAAAGTCACTTTTAGAGCGAAATATATAAAGATCGAGGATGCTAATGCACAATTTACATGTTGAGTAGCCGAGCAATCAACTTTATCGTCACACGTCGCCATCAAGCACGCTGTAAAGGATCTTTGGATATAATTCGGTGCGACCGATGTCGAAAGATTTTCGCTCTAACGAGACGTGAACGCAGAAGCAAAATCACATTCACGTTTCGCAACAAACGGTGACGTCGAATTGCACTTCTCACGCTGCCTTTCCTATCTCTGCCAAAGTGAAAATAGGATGAAAAGAAGTGCAGACGAGAAGATTCAATTTACTTCGTAGATGGAAATGAGGATCCACAAAGACTGCCCAATGAGAAATAACGAATATTCAAGAAAAAGCTTTGTTTAGTAAGTTTACTTAGTTTTGCTTTTCTCGATCATAAATATTATTTGACTACACAAAAATTGCTAATTAATGCATTAATTACTCAAATTGAAGGATTCGAGGAATAAGAGATCTGATTTATAAATTACTCAATTTAAAGGTATTAAAAAGATTAATAGATGTAATGTTTCACGAATATAAAGCATTTTAGAAATTATATAAAAATTACAAGAGTTTCAGAAATTTTGATATTTCTGGAGACTTTGAGATTTATTTACGGACAGCTGTTAACGTGCATTGACAATTTTATTTCGCGTGTAATGCCAAAACTTGGTCTGTCAAATGATAAAAATTGATCTCTCGTAACGACATTGTAGGGCATGTACTTTTTTATTGGATTTGGGTTGCTGCAAGTTGCTATCGAGTGTCGCCGCGACGATGGACAATTTTCAACTTCGATCGCCCTTGGCGTCTGTCGAACAGGTACAAACATTAATGAAGTTATCCTTTGGAACTTTCTTAATAAAGAATTATTGAGTCTGTATCGGTACCTTGTTAGTTAAACTGGAAAGCATCATCTTTTCAGTCGCAATATGTAATTCGATGAAAATTCTTTAAAATTTCCTAGACAATCGATTTATTAAAAATTTTACTATTCAAATATTTCAATTTTTAATACTTGTAATAAATAAGTAAAATTCATAAATTATGAATGAAAAATTAAAAAGACCTATAAATTGATATTGGATAATTTTTCAGAAAACCTTCTTGATCTTTTTGTATTGATTTTAAGAGGGACCTGACTATTTTAATTTGTGTAAAAAAGAGAAGATGAGTAAATGCATTTAATGAGAAAAAGAGAAACGTGAAACCTAATCATTTGATAAAAAAACTTGATAAATTAACATTCGAGCTATTAGACATGGCGTATCACAGGCATTCGAATTGTTTCTTTATGGATCAGAGCTATTTCGAGGTGAGATTAAGCTTCCATTTAAAGATATTTTCTTTAGATTTGTCTTCCGTTTGTGTCTCGTTCAAGAATTTTCTCGACCATCTCTTCGGACGTTTGAACGTTCCTTTTCTACCTTTGCAATCTTAGATCTTTGAGTCTCTGAAATCTGGAGCTTTTTAACTGTAGAATTTTTATTTATTTCGTAGGGGGATTTCTTGGATCCTGAGATTCTTTAATCCTTTTAAATTGTACAGTTATTGTTCTTGGACTGTGCTTCTAAAATCCTTGGAATTGAAATCCTCGGACCCAATAGAGATTACAAATCTCGCCAATGGAAACTTCTACAACAAGGGACGCACAATTGCGGTCTCTTCGATTACTGTCATTTCCACTGAATGTACCATTGTCGTTTATTTTCCACCCAGCTTGAGACTGAACAAGAGGTCGTTTTACAGAATATATGTGATGTTATTTTTAACCACAGTAAGATAATTAGCATTGCATGCAAATAACTCAACGTATTTGAAAAAGCATCGTGACTCGAACAATTTTTAAATAGAAAGCTATTAACATTAATATTAATTAAGATAGCTCGAGCACGCGAGAGAAATAGATCGTAATTAATCATAAGTTGTAAAAAAAGAATTATTTAAAAAGTTACTTAAAATTTATTAAAAATACAATTTTTTAAATAAATTATTCCCAGTTGTCCGTGCATTGTAGGTAATTAAAGAGAAGTTATTTAGGAACATGTACTCATTTCAAAATCTAATTAATCTGACATCTCACATTCAGTGGTCACCTCTCAAGCAATACAATGTATTCTAACTGCCAAGTAGCTGGCATTGTCTTGCAAACAATGGCCACTAGTGGAAATAGACGGACCGACCTTGTCTAGGGAGCAGGCAGCCGGTGCAAATTTATTAATTGGTTCAGACGGAGAAGACGAAATTATGTACCTATGCATTCGCAGCACCTCCGACGCCGTCCGAGGCATAGTTGATTATCGTGTGATAATTAGATGCGCGTGCCGCAGATAATCACGATACGGAAATTACCCTTCTCATCGACCGACTGATTGCAAACTTATGTAGCATAACTGTAAATGCAGTTTAAATCATTATGGGAGTGAATATTATTCTAATTTTAATTTACATTATTTTTAATAATTACTTTGAATTATAAATAATAAGAGATCGCGTGATTATATTTTACTAAAGTGACTTTATTTTATTGAACTTTCATAGAAATTCTGTTTAATTATTAAATTTGTTTAATTATTTAAAAAACGTTATTTTTATAC
This sequence comes from Acromyrmex echinatior, assembly GCF_000204515.1. The sequence continues at coordinate 128,959 of NW_011627748.1, forward strand.
TCGTACATCTAACAATGTTCTTTAATGATATTTTTTAATATTGTACTGATTAAAGATTTTTCAACGTTTGCTTTAGTACGCTTAGTTATGTTAACAACATTCTGTTTACTGATAAAATTAATGTTTTAATCGATTATTTCTGAAAATTAATATAAAAATAATTTTTATATTACAGAATTTAAATTCGTTATTCAGATGACAAAGGTCTAAGATAAAAAAACGAAGATTGCTCTATTTCACTATCGCTATTATTGTAATTCTATAGAAATGGAAATCCATCCTCGAGGGACTTGGAAGACAGAATCTAGCTTTTGTTCCCTCCGTTACTTCTGATAGTATATCATTCTGACAATGGGTCACGCGGTGCCACGCACCTGTCATGGCGACTACAAGTCCTTCTCCAGTCGTCGTGTGCAGTGGATGATTACTGGTTACACGCTGTCGCATAAGGTAGAGAGTCCCCGGCATCTAAACGTTAACTTAACGACGCATATATACTCCAACTCCGAGAATATGACCGAGTTATCGCTGTCAGATTACTCGTGTCTTGCAGTTCGGCAAACTGATACTAAACTGATGAACTTTGCTCATACATACAAACCATGAGATCAGCGAATGTGTAATTAAGTTAAATAACTTATAGAGAAAATTTCGATCTACCTAAAAGACTTTTTCTTAACAATAAAATTACAAAAATTATTTTATTATCTGTTTCTATTTTGAAACATCTATTTTGAATATTTAACTAAAAAATATTTTAATCGTCGCTGTGCGCCCATTGAATGTCACATTTTAGAAACTCAATTTTGTCAAAATTCACAAAGTCCCATCAAAAACACTCGTCTTTTTTTCGCTTCTTGAACTGTGATCATGGTAACGCTTTCGAACGGATCGCATGACGTAGAACGGGATGAAACGAAAACACGAGAAAAGGAGGGTGAAAGAGATAGAGGCAAGAGAGAGAGAGAGAGAGAGAGACAGACTGATTGCAGAAGGGTAGGAGGGTTAACGTGAAAATGGCCTTTTCCTTTCCGTACGGCGACGGTTAGAGACGAGGAGAATCCCATTATCGGGCGAACTTTGAAAATCAATTCGATCCACCGGTAATATAAGTGAGAACTCGCCAACCACTTTGTCGTGCTGTACCTCCCTGCATCTGCGCGACTTATAGACCTGCTTCACTTAATAACAAAGTTTGCGGAACGTACGTAACGTCAGAGGATACACGGTGCAGTATACATATGAAAACGGGGGCAAGACACGATAAATTGTCGATAGGATAGATTCTCATTTCGAATTTTCTGTTGAAAAAGTACGAAAAACGTTTATTTTTCATCGTATGAAGTTATAGGCGTACAAAAGAGCGGATGCCTTGAAAATTATTAACATCTAACTCACGACGTCTAATCGATCATGTTTAACTGATTTAAATCGTTCAAACGATCGACAACGCTCGAAAGCAATTTTAATATTTCATATGGACATATACGTACCTCACTTCATTCAAATCTTAAAAATATTGTCACGCTGTTTAAAGTCTTAAACATTCACGGCATTATTTACATGATGTACAATTGGATTATAGAAGATAAGCAAAATAATGTGAACATCCGGGAAATAAACCATCTACTTGTTTTATTAATAAGAAGTTGAGTCACTATTAATCAATACAGATTCTAATACAGATTCTATCTTTGTAGAATAGAGTCATGTTTGAATAGTGATTTCTTTAATAGAACATTCTCTAGTTACTTAAAAGATACTGAAAGGAAATCTCTTCTCATTTCAGAACTATAAATATAATTCGATAATATTTAAATTAGACAATTGTATTGGCCAGGAAAGATGTTGAAGTTTTGAAAAACAAAGGGCAATTTTAGAAAATAGGATGAGAAGGAAATTTCTTTTTTCAATATCATTTATATAAGCAATTAAAAGATTGAAAAATCTATTAAAAGAATAGTACAACGTTCCATTATAACTATTCAAGCATTGCGTAATCTATTCCAACAAAGATAAAATATGTAATATAAATGATGGGTCATCTATTTATTAATAAAGCAAGTAGTAAAATAAATAGTATACTTTCCATAAGTGTTCAAATTATTTCGTCTATCTTCTATCTGTGTCTATAATTCTAATTAGTCATAGAAAAATAGTATATGATACAATTAATATATAATAATGATAATAAAGAAAGTTATACTTGGACGAAATGCGCCAGCGTTGCTAAAATGTTGTTTAACACGTTATTTAACAACGTGAAACTAGATATTCTATATATAGAATAATAATAAATAATATTAATTCTAAAAAGAATAATCTTGATGGATTTAATATAAATAAAAATTGATTGAAAAAAAATTTTTTAACAATTTAAAACGTAATTTAAACGCAAAAAGAACAGTTGTTGTGTTAATTTCATTACCGTTACATGCAAATATGCACACACTCGCGAATGTTTCGTGGAAGAGATTGGGCGGCAACAGGACTGCATCGACACTTGGTCGGAATGGTAGAGACCCATCTGCATTCCATCTACGCGTTTGCGAAATAGAACGGGATATAACACGTGGCTCTCGAATTGGCTCCCACCAATTATTTCTTGTTCGCTGGCTTCCGTTTGATCGTACCGGTATTCGAATTACTGGAATTCCCGTTGCTGGCGGACGACGAGTCCGTGCTGGAGGTCTTCTCGCTCTTCGGCATCATCGTTGTCGTTGGCGTCGGTATGCCTGACTTGGCGTCGAATGTCGATGGCGCGTTTGTGATTTTACTGGCCGGCGCCTCCACTCTCGGCGCGATTTCTGTCTTCTCTATGTACGACGGCTTTTCAATACCAGGCTCTTCCCTCCTGCGTGAAAACGACGGAATCCTCGTAACCTTTGGCTTCTCCCTCAGGGACGGCTTTTCCCTTTGTTCCAGAGCCCTATCTCGCTCGCTGTTCTGACAATTCTGCTGTTCTGGCGACGGTATGGCTGACACCTTCGGTATATTCCTCTGATCCCTGTTCCTCGGTAGAGTCGCTGTTGGCTTTATGATGATCTTCGGTTGTTTCAGACTACCCACCGGGGCACAATTTTTCGGTTCCCGTGCCGTGATGATTATCCGCGGCTCCCTCTTTTCCGTTTCTCTTGAAATCATCGAACCACCAGAAGTATTTGAACTTTCCGATGATCCTCCGTTTCGCACTGGATCAATCGTCTTTATTTCGTGCTCGATCTTATCCTCAGAACGCGGTGTTGGACTTGGTTGTCGATTGACTTGACATTGATTGACTCTTGGCGTGATCACAATCTTTGGTTCTACCGTGGGCAACACAGCGCCAATGGCATTTCTCTCGTCCTTGCTGATCACGATTTGCGGTTCCGATGTGGTCGATGTCATTATGCCTGACGATTCGCACGGTTTGTACCAATTTGGGTTGCCCACGTCCAAAAGCCCGGAAGACTTGCCGAGATCGCCATCGACACTCTGCGAGGTCGGTGAGAAGGGATATTGACTTCCATGAAGCGGGCACTTTGGGTTAGCATAAATAGCATCCACACTTCCGCCAGCCTGGACGTTTCTATTTCCTTCCAAGGAATCAATAATGTTAGGATCGGAATTATTTCTGCCGGTGTCTGGCCTTTTTAGTAACGGACCCACATGCAGATTTGTTGTCATCGGCTCACCTTCGATTTGACTTTCGTTTTCTTCTGCGAAGAAACCGTTTTTTTCTAGGCTTTTGGAGGCTCCAAATATTCTCGGAGGTGGTAACGGTGGTAGATTCGAAAATAAGTTCACACGATTACCACTCTTATAGTCTTGTAACGAATTGGCGTACTGTTTCGATACAAAGAGACTACTAGGCGCCGGAAGTGATCGTCTCTTCTCGATATCTGGCAGTACTTTGGGATAATTTCGACGTTTTATTGTCTTTAAGGCCTCCTCAGGACTGATGCATTCTCTTTCCATCGTCGGTTCCCGACACGTGACATTCACATCACTTGTACCAAAAGTCGTTAAGACTGGTCCAGTTTTTATGTAGATCTCTTCGTCGTGAGGATCTTCGTATTTCGATTGTTCAGGTAAGGACACTTCGATATTTGTTCCCGGACCAGGACGAGGCAAACGAGACTTCAGTTTAGGGTTAATCTTGGCGTAGAGACTGCTCGCGCTTCCGGAATCCGACTCGTAGATTCTGGGAGTGGAGAAATTCGGCTTCATTGTCTTTAAAACGTTCTCCATCGGCAAAGGATCGCTCCTAGAATGATGATGCTCTATGACGACCACTTCAGGAGTCATCAGCTGTGGACTTAGCTCATTAACTATTTCGATACTCTTTGTTAACTCGATTGGCACTTGATTCAGAATGGATTCTGTTCTGGTCGCTGGCGTGGCGTCAATAGCCACAGAAATTTTTGGCAATTTCGACTTTTTTCCAGGGCGCACAACCAACGCCGGGCTCTCATCGTAAATCGGTTCGTCTTTCCTCTCCTTCAATACTTCTTCCTCTAAACGTTGCTTCTCTTCTTGCTGCTGCTTAGTCAGTTTCTCCTGATGCTCTTTCTGTAACGTTTCCCGCGTTTTACGTAAAAACCTCGGCGAACATCTATACAAACAAAACAGAACTAAAAGATAAAACTCCGATCGATTTCATAAGTGTTTTGACAACATTTTTTTACACAACCAATAAAATAAATACAATAAGAAACTCTTCAAGTTCAACACTAACTTACCTTATATTATTAATTATAAAATTTAAGAGTCCTAACAAAGAGCATAGTGCTGGATGTTTTTGTTTAATCATGCTTTATTTCAAAAATAATATATTTACAATATATAACATTTTCGACCATCTACCTGGTCATTTTCAGCATACGACAAAAATTGCTTGACATCAATAATTTAAACATTCGCCATAATTCTTTACAATTAAAATTCGCCGCGGTGATTGAAAACCAGATAGATGATAGATGATTGTTATATAAATATTATTTTTGAAATCAAAGATAATTAAGCAAAGACACCCAGCACTTTATATCCTCTTTTTTACGACTCTTATTGTTTATAACGAAAATCTTTGTTGACCATATTGTAATTATAAAGTTGTTTACATAGTTTAAATTATTCAATTATTATATAATTGTTTCGATAATCTTATTAACAGGATTAAGAAGTAATGTGTTCTAACACCGTTACCGTTACTTTTTTTCAGTAGGGAGAGCTTTTTTGCTTTTTGTCTGTCGCTAACATTGTTACATCTTTACAGCAACAGTAGCGAATTCAGCCGTTACTTAAAAATTTAGCCCGTTAGAAAGTTGTTTAAAAATTTATTTCATCAGCGTTATAATATTGATGTAAAACACATTTAAACATTAAAATAATAAACAATAGATGTTTTAATTGTAGAATTAACTACCATGCGGATTAGTGTAACAACACATGTCTCTGTAAATTTTACGCAAAATTCGAAATCAATACTATTAGATAATGTTACTATTAGATAATGTTACTATTATAATTGAGAAGTTATTGCGTCCAATTATTGGGAATTATTGATTATAGAATACCATTTTACGATTTCGCAAATGAAAGGTACGCATTAATTTTGCAATTTTGGTCACAACTAGTAATAATAGCGGTTGCACTTTCACGTCCCGGAGCTAATTAATCACTTTTAATCTTGTACGTTATGCCGACAAGCAAAAAGGTACTTTGCCACACATATTTACTTAATGATACATTACATTTGTTTATTTCATATACAATGTTCTATAATGCACATTTGTCACTAAACATATTTCAGATATAATTTTACGATTTTACATCGTATGTTACAGCTGCATTTCATGAACCAACAAACGATATGTACGTACATAGTAAATATTACGTTGCATTCCGAAAATAAAAAGTCTATTTAATAACTCACAGAAAGGATTTTTCTCTTTTTTAAAAGAGAATTTAACATTAGAGTTGTAAATGTAAATTTTGTGAAATATTTAATATGCAATTTACACATGTTACAGGTTCTAGGTATAACAGTTCTTTTATTTTATGTGTCTGTACATAACATTTCCTCTAAATTGTATTTTCTTCTGTGTAGTATTTTTTAAATTTAATGCTGTAAAAAAAACAATATTGCGATTTGCAAACCAGATATTGCTTGTTAAATAAACGAGAGACGAAGTCGAGCTGTAAGTCGAGTTCAATTAACTTTGTAGAGCAGCACTTGCCAACGTTTTCCACGAGTCAATACATCTTACGAAATATTCGAGAGCGAAAGAGAGAAAGGGAACTGAATTTCCTGATTTGAGTGATACGGGCCATGTCTCAAAGCTACTCTTCAAGCGGAACATCTAATTGGATTACTGGGTCGCACAACCCTTACCGCGATCGACGAATTTGCGAGGGTAAGCGTTCTACGAGTATCTTCAGCTCTTCGCAATTAGGAAAGGCATACAAATTGAGTTCAAAACGTTGATTCCTATAAGAGCATCGAATGGTGTATAGTAGAATGATATTAAAATGGCGAATAATTTAATAGAACGTATAAATTAGTTTAAGTTATTTATTTTATCGAAAGCACATTAAATTACATTAAACTTCATTTGAAAGTGTAATTCTCCAAATGGCATTTTTGATCATAAAATTTTAAAGAATAAGTTTTCTCTAGATAGCAGAAATCTTTTAAAGAAATCTTCGAATAATTAATTACATAATAAAGTAGTTTCATGAATGATAAAGCTGTTTAAAATTTAAAAGGACAAAGAGTTTCAATTTATAAGTAAGTAAAGTATATTAAACTTCAATCTTTATAATATGATTATCTGTATATAATTATTTATAATTAATTCAATTTCAACTAAAGAATAAAAGCTTTTATTGATATTTCTACATTACTTATAATAGAATGTTATTCATAATTTTAGTTTAAAACAAAAAGAATATCAAAGATTAATTATTATCATGCAAAAGAAGTTTAGAGTTTAGAGTTTCACTGACCTGTGCACAATCTCCTGCTAGAATTCTGCCTTGATAGTTTCGATCTGCGTCCGAAGTTGGAGTTGTTGTCGTATGCCTTGTCGTTCTTTATCACATCGTTCAAATCTGGCTTGCTATCGCTTTTGTAGCCTATCTGGCCGTAATGGTTCTCGTGTTTATCAGTCTTCGACCTCTTGACAGAGTCGTTTTTCTTTTCGCTACCTCGTCTCTTCAACGATTTCTCCTTTCCCTTCATATTCTGCTTCTTATAATAGATGAATAGAAAGGCTGTGAAGTTTATCAGTATAAACACTACGAAGAAAACAATCACCATCATCATAGCCGACGAGGTCCTTAACGTGCTCGGCTCTATTGTCGAATTCTCGCTTCCATCCGTTGTAACCAAAGTTGAAAATGGCGTCTTGCCCGTGCTAGAATCCGTGATGCTAGACGGAGATGTATACCTGTCTTGCATAATCCATATAACTCTTCATAAAGGTACAAAAAGCACAGTAATAATTCCTATTCATATATGTACTTAGAAACTACATGTGGAATCCAACCAATTATTTAAATTCAAGTTAATTCCTTTTAAAAATTATTACTTCAAGTTTTCCAAAAGTAAATTTTACAAATCGTCTGTAGATTCATATAAATATTATTTTATTATAAAATAAATGACAAGAATAAAGGGCTACGAGCCTAAAACAATCAACACAAAATAACAATCTGCATTAAACAGTTAAAAAATGAAATAAAACATGTCATGAAATTAAAATATAATTTGACGGTCAGTAAGTGAACAAAAACAAACGTTTCGATCCCTGTTGGATCATTTTCAATGTGACGACAAGATAAAAAATGGAAATGTAACGTAGATAAAATATATAGAAATTAAAAATATAGAAATTATATAGAAATTATTTTATTAGATTTATTATCTTAAAAATCCAAATTGAGAAATTATCTTAATAGTTATGTACATTCAATTCAATTTTATACGTCAAAGGGTTAAATTAATTCGCTGGTCTTACTGACCTAGTATCGTAGCTATCGTACTTCCGGTTGGCAGTATTGTTGGCATATTTGCCAATCCCATCGGCAAAGTCAAGAATCTGTGGTCGCGGTCCTCTCGGTCGTGTCGGGCCCGAAATATCTTTATTCGGGTGCCTGAGCAGATTGGGCAGGTCCTCATTCCAGAACTGCATCTCCGTCGAACGATAGTGCGCACCTATGTTAGGCGGTATGGCTGCGTGCAGGGGAGGATATCATGTAATATGCTAAATAAGCCATTAAATAGAATTCGAACCAAACTTGGGAAAATAGATTTTGTTTTATCATTATTCGATCACACGATGCATAAATGACATAGAAAAATAAATGTCAAGTCTCTCAATATAAACTTTTTTTATTAGCACTCGCGCAAGCAACTTGAGATGCGCTAATGCCGAAATTTTTGCTGACTTACTTAAATTGAAATACGTTTGATTGACAGGATCATATTCTGGCCACTCGATATCATATTGACCCCATTCCTTGAACACGTTAGTCAGGTAGGGATATCGCTTCGCGACGTTCGGATTCCTGTGGGTTCGAATAATTTCTTTGATAAATAATCACGAATGATTAATGTAGCTGCAGAAACGCCCGATAACTTTTGTTAGATCGTACAGGGCAGCTTGGGATTAATACCGTCAGGAAATTGAAGTGATGTAGGAGAAAAAGATATCGGATAATCCAGAATAGTCCACAGGGATACTCGATACTGTTTTCTTTCTGTTATTGTAAAGATATTGCGCAGTTAGATTCCCTACAGAATTCCATTTTATAAAATTTCCAGAATGCTCTTTTAGAATTATCATATTAAGGACGTTTTGTAATTTAAAGCTAACAAACGTGAAATTTAAATCTCTTTATTGAATGGTACAATCCAAAATAAGCTCTCGTATTAAAAATATTGAATAGCAATACTGTAATCCAACGGATAACTTGGTGTCCATCGACTTTTTCGGACCTCTATTAATTTTAAAGATACAGTTCGTTTGCGCGTATTGACGGTTTTAGTACGCCGGAAAATGATTTTTTAATGACGGGTTGAATGAACGCGATGTATCCGATCGATCACGCGTGGCAACGTTCACACAACGTGGAACAAAAAGACCGTTTTTCCCCGTCATTCGTTATCACTGACAGTGCTGCGGGACAGATGCTGCGCGTCGTTTATTATGGCAAAGAGACGCGCACTTACGATAGATACGGTAACGCATAAAATAATCGATCAGCTGTGCGGCGTTTACAAACGCGCGCAACACTCACCGCTAAATCTAAATACCTTTGTTTGCTTAATTGCACTGACCCAGTTCTCTCTGAGTTCTGTCACCGTAGTAATGCATAGGTATGTACGTTCTAGTCGAGCCATATGTTCAAAGCGTCTGACAAAAAATGGTGTGGTTGTAATGCAAAATATAGTTTTACGAGATTGTATCCGTAAGAAACAAATTGTCATGAAGGAAGAAACAAAATGACGTGTACAAATGTTAAAGTATAAAATTGAAATGTAAAACTTATTTTTAATTGATATTTTTACACCAGAAGCATCAATTTTAATCATTACTGACTGTTTCTATTTTTTGGATTAATATTATATTTTTGTGTAAAAGATAAAATTTTGAATTTTTTTATTTTTCAATAATTATGTCCTTTACGTTGACAAAATGTTTAGTTTTTCATCATCTTTATTTTTATATAGTAATTTATTTGCTTGATCTTTTTAATAAAAAACGTTGGTACTACTAGTATTATATGTAATTCAACATATTCAGTATATTCTTTGCAATATATTACATTTAATATATTTTTGAATTTCAATTTGTTCAATTTTGTTCTTTTAAATTTTAACGAAGATGCTTCTAATCGTAAAATATCAATGATTTGATAATATATGTTAATTGTAACGTATAACAGATTCAATATTTTAATTCGCGCATACTTAACTTAAAACTTTTAATGTAATTAAAAATTCTAGAAATATATCTCACAATTGCAAATAATTTTTAACATAAAATTTTTAACGTAACTAGAAATTCGGTATTTTCCCATTTAAACAAAGCATGGCTTTATATTGTGAGAATATTGGGCTTGTTTAACTGAGTAAAGCGAAATGTTTTGTCGAGTAAAACGAAATATCGAAATAATTCGGAACTGTGAATAATCTGCTTTCATCGCGCAAATTAAAACGGCCGATTCCCTGGATCGTTAATTCGACAATATCGAGCATCAGCATAACAAGCGTCAAATTGCGCCGAGCCAATACAAGACCGAAATTCGAATGCGCGTGTAATGCATGTATATTCATGTATATTACACAAAGATGAAAGATTTGATCATTTAGTGTAGTAAAAATTTTATGAAAAATTTATCTGGCAGAATCCATAAACTTTTGTTTCCGCATATTTACAATGATGAAATTATGTTGCAATTAAAAATTGCATTCCAATATTATTTCTCTAACATTTTATTCTGTTTAACTATTAATGAAGTAAATAATTCACGTTTAGAACAATACCTACCTTTAACTCAGTTAAAAACAAAACAATATGTCAAAATGAATTGAAATTGGTTATATCTAAAATCGTATTTGTAATTAAAAAGTATATAAATATATATAAAAGTATATATATATTAAATACGTAATATTTAAAAATTAATTTTAAAAGCATTCATCTATTTGTTAATTACGCATATTCTCCAAGTATAATATATAGATTATAATATGATAAGTATCGCATATTTCTTGAATAATAAAAAATATTTAATCATAATTATTTTTTAACTAATTTATTTTTATAAATAAACATTATAAATTTTTTTAAATTTTATTCCTTTAATTTACCTTTTAATTTATAATTTTCTCTAAATTATTTACATGGTTTATTTTTTAATTGAGATATGCTTATAAAATTCAATCATGCAACGGAAAAATATATTACAGGTCTGGTTTAATTAAACGCTTGAATGTTTAGTTAATTGAAAATCACGTTTCCGGATACATGTTACCAAGTACAACTTTACGAACTACGGATTTTCACGTCAACGCCCAACAACAATAGTTCGACACTTGTTATTAAATACAATTGTTTCTATGCGATTGCCATCGCTTATATGTCAACTTTAAATACCAACTTTAATTTAACTTTAATGCGATCGTTTTCCAAATTATAGGGAAGACCGGGGCTAATAGACTCATTTTTCGGTTTCGAATTTTTATAGACGAAATTAAGAGACTTATCGAAAAAATGAATTCTACATCAGTTACTACATACATTTGACTACCTAATAATATTTTAATAATAAGGAGAAACTGATAATTAATATGAAAAAAAATGCATTTTTTTAATGCATTCAACTAGGGACCGGGGTAATTCGATTAAGATTATTAAAATAAAGATTAATGTATTTTAAACTACATATTAATAAAACTTTTATAAAAATATATTTACATCATTAATATTTATAATTTTAAACTTTAATTAATAATTACAAAACTGTATTAAAATAAAAATTAATTTAAATTAATAACATAATTAAAATGTTGACATTTATTTGGCCGAATATTACAAAAGTTTTAAATCTTTTTTAATTAAAAATATTCACTTAATATTTCTAAATATCGAAATGTATAAGTCACAATAAACGTATATATAAGATTAATTGCTATAAACGCTTTTTTTTAGTAACTCACCCGATATAGGCAAAGCTGCACCACCAATTCATGATAGCTTCTGAAAACAGCGACTCTCTGATGTCATATCGACTTCGTAAATTATACTTGCTGTTGTCTAATGGGACACCCAGTACGTAGGGCAACTCTTCTCCATGCACTGTATGTTGACGTTGTTGCTGCAATATAACGAGATCACTAGATGTGCTTTTATACCGAGGCACGGATTTTATCGACACTTCTATGCCATTCGCATAACTCAAAAATATCAAAGCTCAGGTTGTTACTTCTTTTCAGCATTTCTCGTATCCCATATCTCTTTTTTATTCTCTGTCTAGATATATCCTCTAAAATTTCCATTTTAATGTAGTCTCCAACTATCAATGTCTCTTACTGCAATTCTTTATTTTGTACATTTGTTTACTTTAATTTATTTTTAATCTAATTTTTATTTATTTATATTTAATCAATAATGTTTTTTATTACAAAATAGAGGTAAACATTTAAAAATTGGTTATCCAATATTCAGATATAGAAAATTTTTTAAATTTTGAAATGCTTCGAAAATATTTTATACTTTTTAAAATTTATAAATTGTTAAAATACATGTTTCTCTCGATGATATATTTAAATCCTCAAATTTATTTTAATATCTTCTTCTTAGATATCCAGAATTATATATATGCGCGCGCGCGCGTGTGTGTGTGTGTATGTGTATGTGTGTGTTATATTATATTTGTAGCTAACAATCTATTTTTAATTAATTTACCCGCTAAATTAAAGTTTATTTCGAGTTTAAGCTCTCTCATCGTCAATCCTACCAACAATTTTCGAATGAAATTTCCTGGACGCAAGTTCTCAGATTTATTGCAATCGTAATTATTTTTAGCGCGATAAAGTGAGCGTATTTACAAACACGTCAATTTGTAAAGTTCAATAAAGGGTGGAATTTACGAGAACGAGTGAAAATTAAAATTCATCGAGCTCGTACGTGTATAAGAGAGAGAGAGAAGGATAGAAAAAGAGTAAAAGAGAGAGCAGAGAGGAATTGAGATAGAAAAAGAGAGGGATTGACGTAACTTGACATGGAAATGATGCACACTGCGAATCGCTATTTGCAGATTTAAAATCTAATATCCTTGTTGACGTGAGGATGTACGTTGTACCCGGAGGTACATTCAATTTAGCGATATTCTCGGTTACCGCATGGCGAGGTTGTTGCCGGTGCACGCAACGGCGATAAAAATAGTTGGCCAAAATCCAAATGGGTTCGCAGCTCGGATTTTTATCTCGGCGAAACTGTGCGAACACAATGGCCACCACTAGGTCACAACTCGTCCCTTCCGAACTAAGAAACCAAGGAAACAATGAATACAATGCACTAACTATGTCTAATGTCCTAAAAATTTCGCCCTAACTGGCTTTTGCCAGTTTATCGATTTTAGAGTTGGTTTCCTTTAATTTGATTTTTTTTTTTAAATCGTTGCTGTTACTATTTTCATTACTACAAACTTTGACAACTTTATAACTTCTTATAAATATTATTTGTTTAATAAAATAATATGTTAGTAAATTTTTAAGTCTTTGTACTTCTATTTTGTAACAAAAAAAAACGTATTGATTAAATATAAATTATATTAAAAAATTTAATTGTGAAAAAAAATAAATTAAAAGTAAATAAAAAATAAGAAATTGAAATAAGAGATATTAATAATTACAAGTATAATATATTAGAATGAAAATTTTAGATTTTAAAATAAACAATTTATATAAACTTTATATTATTTAAAAGTAGTATTATTATTGAAGATAGAGAGAGAATTCTTGAAGTGTCATCTACTAATTAAAGAGTTGCTCGTAAATTTTGTCGAAAAAAGAAAATTCTATTTTTCTGAAATCTTTCCAAGCTTGTTTCTCTTTAACAATCAACACTCTTACGCTTCTTATGGAAAACCATAGGTAGCGTATATCTTTCTATCCGTTTCTTTTCTCTTTCTTGTATTGTCTCTTCTCTTTTGCGGTAAGAGAATTAGAAAAAGTAAATTCCCCATTTCAGATTCACCGATAAAGTGCAGCGATGAAAAATGCCCTCCGTTTTCAGGAGCAACACTCCGCGTCATGGAATAACAACGTTGCATGAAACTGCATGAATTGGAGCGTTGAAGGAAGTGCACTTTAACTCATCATCCCCGCCAGACTATCCTTTTCCCCCCCCTTCTCCTCTACATATCCTTTCCTCGCCCATTGATGCTACGTGCAACATTTTTCCCGCTCCATGTCGGGTCCCGCTTTGTCGAGGGGCGTCTGAGCCATGATAATCGATCTTCGTTGTATCGTCGAGACCTACTTACGCCAGAGTAGTCTTGCATAGCTTTCGGATGCGAGAAGACGTACATGTAGCTCTTCGGATACGCCCTTGAATGCAAATTGGCAGTCATTATTAACGGCGCCACGGTGCCGCTATCGGAGAGTGCCTCCAGCACCATGTCTCGATTTTTCGTGGCGTACTCTTTCGTGAATCCACTCGAGAAGTCGCCATATTGTTCCAACACTTTCGACAGGATCAACTCCGGCTCCAGTTCGTGCGTCGCCTGAAGATATATTTTACCTCTGTCAAGTCAACACCCCACCATATAAAAAAAATCTGAATAAAAATATATATCAAAATTAAATACTAATTAGTCCCATAACAAAAAAAAAGGAATGCAGCAATTTCTAATCTGGAGTTGAGAATCTGAGGATTAAGGAGATGAAGAAAACAGAAGAAGAAGAAATTGAAGAATGTAAAACTACCGGAAATTTGAAATCATAGGAAAGAAAATGTTTCAAGATAAATCCAATAAGAAGGAAGAAAAATAAATTGAACAAGAATTGCTTCATATTGGGACAAACGAACTCGACACACGAGTAAATTTACTTTGGCATGGTCTCGCAGGATTTCATCCCGTTGTCCATCAAGCACGCCGTGTAACAAAGCAACTGGTGGCAGGATGTGAAATTTCTCGGATTCTGTTACACCGTACATCAGATCAAACCTAAAACCAACATACAATTTGTTATTTTTAATTTGTTAAATGTAAATAGATGATTTGCTTTAAAAATTTCAATCCTTTTATATACCTAAGGGAACAGACATATCCAAAAATTCATTAATCGTATTAAATATCAATAATAGTCATCGGTATAAATATTTTTCACAGTTCCATCCATCTCGCAAACTTTTTTTCAGTTTTTGTAATTTACTATTTTTTTATACATTGTATAATAGAGCCGGAGATTAAGGTTAACATCCATGTATAAGGATTATTAGGTCACTTTAGTTTCCTATATTATTCAATAGGAAAATCCCAAATCGTACCTGCCGAAGAGCTGGGCGTTCTCCATTAAATTGAGCGGCTTGTCAGGGATGACGGCCCGGTCGATCAACGGCGCGTAGGCCGGCACGTATTTCGGCTTGTGGATTTTCACGTGTAGCAGCCTGTCTACGTCCTGGTTGCGCAAGCAGAGCGCCAGTTCGCTGTCGCTGGTGGTGGGACAGTTGAGAGCGTGCGCCACCTGAAAAACGATCCCCGCCATTGCTCACGAGCGCAATGAACGCGGCCAACGACCCTGTACCCTCGGCATCGATGTAACTGTGTAACGATTCTTCGCCGTGACGAGCAACGATATGTCTTTCCGTCGAATTCAAATCGCGAGTGAAGCAGAAACACGGCGCCGTCGTTTGTGAAACATACGTTATCACGTAAAAACTATGATAAACGGCGGCTTTCATCAGAAATGTTTTTAAATTTCGGAATTTTTAAATTTATAGTGATTCACATGAGACTCAGAATTCAAACAATTCAGAATTCGAAGATCTAGAAATTATAATATAAAACTTATGTAGGGGAAAGGGGGGTAAGATAACGAAGAGGATACAATAACGAATTGTTAATTTTTTAAAGATAATAATAGATGAAAAGCAGATGCTCAAGGCTTATTAAAGACTTTAGGTAATAATACACAATCTCTCATAGTTTGAATTCAATTCGACTACGAAAATAGATAATATATTAAGAAATGTGTTTTGGATGCATTCGCTTGTAATTTTGCAGTATTTGTATATAAGGAATGACATAATTATGTTAACGTTTCAATAATTTTATTTTCATAAATTATATAAAAGCTTTATTTTGTGTATATTTTTCTCTAAAACTTCTTATAATATATTAAAACAATATAAACATATCATAATAAATCTTTTTTACTCTGAAAAGTATATTTTTACCTTAAATTGACTTTTCGTCATTTTATCCACTACTAAAAGTCATCTTACCTATATATGAGGGCAATTTTTACAAATGATAACTAAGACTATAGTGAAAAAAAATAAATCAGTTTTTTTACCTCATCACAGAAATTAGGAAAAATCGACAAACTTTAAAGATCTTACCCTCCTTTTCCTATCAATGTTAGAAAAGGGGTTGAAATCTAAATATTATGAATTATATATATAATGAAAACAAAAAATAAAAGATAAAACGAAAGAATAAGAATTTAAGAATTTCTTAAGAGTTGTGATTTCAAACATCTAAAATTCCAAAAGTTTTAGACATTTATATATTACGAATATCATAATTCATGAAGACGAGCCACACTCTATAATCTGAAAATTTATTTCTAAATCGCTTTAAAAAGTATTTTAAATTGAAATTGAGGAGTTAGAAATTTTTCACAACAAAATCAGATTCGACATTTTAAGCATCTAAACATCTAATATTTATAAACTTGGGAAAAAAAAAAGAGAAATGAGAGGTCTTTCAAATTCTAAAATTAAGTCAATCGTGGAATTAATGATAATAGATGCCGCATATAGCAATTTGTCATTCCGCGAAACTGAAATCCAAGCGCATCAATCCTCATCTCGCGTTTTTATTGGCGACTATTATACAGTGGCGTCTTTCTTTACCTGCTTGGTAATTTGCAATGGCGCCTTGCCGATGGCGTCCGCGCTCATTGCCGACCCTGACATCAGAATAGCCCGTTTGAACAATCCTGCATCAACAAAATAAAGATGTCATTGATTAATAACTTAGCTATTTATAATATTGCAGTTCAGCAGTTCTCAAATTTTAAGTAGAGAAGAAGAATAAAGTGATTAAAAATTAATTTTTTTCTAATTCAATATCTGGAAATATACTTGACGTACAATAGTTTTAAAGACACTTGAATCTAATTGAAGAAGGAATTTATAGAATCATCATTTATAGAATGATATTTAAATTATTTCTTATGCAATAACTTTTTTCCTTGACAATAACAATATTGAATTTTTAATTTGCCAACTGCGGTCCAACAAACGATTATATTTACGTCACGTGCGGATGGAAGGAAGGAATGCAGCTATTAATATAAAATGGCACCAATATTTTTGAGAACCCACGGCATGGCACGGGCATTTCTGTCTCGACGTGTAAAATATTAAGTCCGGTTATTTTTCATTGCACAATATAATTATTGGCCGGACGTGGTGGCATTGTGCGCCCGGCCGGAAGAGAAAAGTTCCTTTTCCCGGCCGCCATTGCGAGTCGGTCGGGTGAAAAATGGTCGACATCTTCTTTCTTGCTTTTGCTCGTTCTCGCTGACCCTGCTCACTGCTGAGCACCGCCGAGTACTCGAAAGTGCTTGAGTGCTCGTGGTCGATGTATGCTCGCCATTGAACACGTGTAGACTACCGATTCTTAGTCCCTTGTCAAACTCGGTTAAATATCACAATGCAAGTTCTTACGAATCAGAAAAGAGGAAAACTCGGAAGGAAGTAATTGAAGTAGTTGAGATCTGAATAAACGCCTATTCACTGGTAATATAGTGATCTAATAGTAGTTATATTATGATTATATCCAATAATTGAGATGTGTAAAGCAAAACGCCTGAATAATTCAACAATTATCTAAATAGTTCTTGGAACTATATTTCGAATAGTTATTATTCAATATTTTATTATGATAAATGTTCTCACTTTCAACTTTAATCACAAACTCCATAAATTTTCTCAATATCAGTAGATCATTTATTCCAAAACATATATCGATCGAATATTGTTTCGACCGTACACATGTATTGCATTTAATGCGAGTGCACGTATGCCTATCTCTCTCAGCTTGATTCCTCCAATTAATCTCACGATTATCCCTCGCCGACTCGGAAATCGTGATCCCTATATGCGATCACTGTACGCTCCTGTGACTATGGATAATGTTTCCAATTACAACGAGGAGAAGGATTAACTCGGATTGCACATAGTCCTTTGATTCTTGCGAGAGAGTATTGTTGCAAGCTAGTGGATGTTAAACTTTTTTTGAAACGACTTGCAAAAATTGATAAGACGATAAAATAAGAAATGAAAACTGCATCATAGAAAACAACAGAAGAAAGAAAGACTTTATGGAAACAAGAAAAAAAACGTGATTGTATTAATGTAATATAATATACAAATCTTCTATTCCTATTTACCTTTTTTGTTGGCAACTGGACTGATTAGAAGTAGATTAGCAAAGATAGCTCCAGTTCCGTGGCCGACCAAAGTAACGCTATTAGGGTCGCCGCCGAACTCCGCAATGTTTTCCCTTAGCCAAAGTAATGCCGCTATTTGATCTAACAGTCCAAAATTGCTTGCTGTATCGTCTCTAATTCCAGGTCTCAGGAAACCTACGGTAAAAGTCTTGCACTTACTACACGAATAAATATCTCAATAAATTAATTATTTATAAAAATTGAAAAAGGAAAAAGGAAAACGTTTTAGAAAAACTGAAGAAATTAAGAATAAACCTTGAAACCCTGAGATTTATGTAAAAACCTATGAATTAGATTAGTTCAAGAAAATTTCCGATGTTATTTTTGTTTAAAAGTTTCATACTTCCAATCACTAGAAGCATAAAACTTAAACGAATAACGAATGAGAATTCCTTGAACTAATTAAGAAAAAGTCAAGGGACTATAAACTTGCGCATTAAGGAACGATAGTCCAAGGGTGTGTCTTAAAATTTTTCAACGGTAAGACCTGTTAGAACTGAAAATCCAAGAATCCGTGAAAGAAAGAAGTAAAGCTCATTAAAATAAATCCCATAAATATCCACCTCTCGACAACCACCTGAAAGCTTCTGAGACACACCTCTCTTTTTTTGTTTCTTATTGAGACTCTCGAATAACTGGGATTCCAGGGTTTCAAGATCCCCGGGGACTCATGTATTCAGTGTCCCAATTAATTAGCTCCACGGAGATGCAAAATCCTCCCCCTCGTGCTTAAACATGAAGCACTTTCGCGCGGTAACGCGATCGCCAGAGCTGTTTTTGCTCGGCAGCCGCTTCGCGCTGCTCGAGACCATATTTTTCCCCTGTTTTGCGCAGGGCGGACATGGTGGCGGCATGGCAGGGCGGGTAGAAGCTATCCGCAGGCTCCTCACGGGCTAACTCCACGGCCACCTAGACCGGGTCGGGGTTACTAAGCGCTTCCCCAGCACTTTAACCTAATTTATGATTATGGTTTCGCGTCCGCCTCTTTTTTTCTTCCGCCAACCACTCCACTTACCGGATATACCGAATGTACTCACACCCGCGTACACGTGCGCACCACGAGCTCGTCTATTTGCATCGCGCCGTCGCTGTCATCTCGCGAGAAGGGATTGCCGGAATTTCGCTGTTAACCCCTTCAGGACGACCACAGTACACGACAATTTCGGATTGCAGGTGCCGCGATGCACCACACTTCTGGATGGCAGTTTTTAACGAACTTTTTGAATAATGACGCTTTCGCATGACCGCCCTCGTGCAACGGGAGAGAAATATATACTATTACTACATCAGTTATATACTTTTTTTTTCTTTTTTTTTTTAAGTAACAATGAGAAAAGTGCACACCTGGATAATACACGGAATAATTTAACGTTTTTTCATACCAGAAAGTACCATGTCGCAATCTAGCACGACCTCATTGTTGTTAAATCGCCCGTATGAATACGAATATTTTTATAATGTTTTAACTGAATCGAGCAATCCAAAAGATAAAACTTCTTGTTACATCTATGTTACCTCTGCGAATTTTACAAGTGCACAAGACAGCTTTTCTTTTTTAGTTTAAAACAGTTGTTTGTGATTAAGATGATATAGTGAAAAGCATCATTTACACTTCCGGTGACGTGATAAATCTACTGCCTTGTATCGTGACCTCGGTAAACTTTCTTTGAAAGCAAAGTCCAATATTGAAAAGCTCGAAGCGATAAAAATTTAGATAGGAAGTTTGCGAGGCAGGCAGCAGCCTTGGTAAACGACAAACCGTAACGAAGTTATTTATTCGACACGGTTTACAGTTAAAGTATATTAGCCGTTAGTACTTTTCCGCTTGGTGAATCGATCGACAACTCTTCATTGTTTATAGATAAGAGCAACAAAGATGAATCATCGTGTTGCAACGATCTTTGTATCTATCACGATTCTTTCAACAATTAATAACAAATAGATAGATTCTAGGAACACAAATTCAATTATATATAATATGAAGAGCTATTGGAGTCGCGCTGCTTGACAAATGCGATTTGTGAAACGAAGATTGATAAAACAATCAGCAAAACGCAAGAAACTGTGTTGTATATTTATTTTATATGCATTGTTAAATATATCCACTGAAGATGACGGTAAGGGGACAAATTAATGACTCTAATAGCTTTAAACAATTTTCGAAATAAAAGATTATTGTGTATATTTATAAATAATTACATACAAAATATAATTACATACAAATCGCATGCATTTTGACTCCGATTAGCATCTTTTTCAGCGTTTATTGGTAATATGAGATGTTAATTAAGTTTCGAATTTTCTGTAACGTCGTCATGTGAAAATAATTGAAGTTGAGAAAGGTTAAAATTCTTCTACAAATAAATACGTACAAAAGACTTTAAAGAGATGCTGACGAGCCACGTTAACAGAATGTAGATGGAAGATTTAATCAAAACTTAATTACTATCTCACATCACTAATAAGCTTATTAGTAATGTGAGAACTCAAAGCGAGACGTATATAATTTGTATGTACTTATACTTTTGTACACAATTATTTATAAATATGATTCGCGCATTGTCAACTACATTGGCTTATACTTATACAGGCTTTTCTTCTTCCTTTTATTTTATGATTCTCGTAACCTTATTTTATTATTGGATAAAAAATTTATGTTGTTTACCTAGGATACCAAGTCGAAAATTAATTGTGACAAAAACAATGTTGCCGTAAGCCGCTAATATAGTGCCATCATAAGGATTACCACTGTTCCATTCAAAGCTTTCACCGTGGATGAACATCATAACCGGATACTTCCTCAGATTTTTCTGACCTGAAACGAGAAAGAAATAAAATATCTCACAACCGTTTAAATATTTATGTTTGAATATTTATGCAAATGTAATTTGTGTTCTCTCCGTTATTGACATTTAGAAATGAAAACCTCATGGCAACCGTAACCTACATTTTTGTAAAAATTGAGAAAATGAATACTCTCTGTCACTCATTCATTTTTACCAATATTCCGCTACGTCAATCCGTTGTTACAGTAAGTCTTTAATTATTTAATTAACAAATTTTTCAGCTATTTTTCGAAGATTCTTTTTTACGTCAATTAGCAAATAAGGATAAAATCTTCATTACAGCATTATTCTTTCGCGACAATAATTTATTCTCTTCAACGATGGTAAAATTTTTTATTTGTATTTAAGAAGCTTTCGAGTTCTTTGGAACGCTCCTTGAGGATCTCTGATTTACATCAGGCGAAAAATTATCGCCAGAGTTTGTTCGTGAAAATGGAAGCACAGGATTAGTCCTAAAATTTATATCATCCCCCTTGAAAACTATTCACACAGTGAGTTTTCGATATTAGGGTAACTATAAATTCTTCGCCATCCCTATTCTTCGAACGACGTAGTTTCCTTTTAGCACGCGATCCGCAAATTAGACTGGGACGACAATCTTCTGTGAGATTTATCGGAAAATCCGTTCTGCCAAACTTTCTGCTGACATTTGAATATCGAATTTGTCGCTGATTGTAAGTAAATCATTCCTCCTCTGAATACGATAATAAAGCACCGATAGATCAAACGCGATTGTCAGGAATATAAAATATCAATATTTATTAGTTAGAGAGCAGATTATTGTACATTTCAATTGTTTAAAACTTAATATTTTTCTGAAGTTATATTAATTCCTATTGTCTAAAAGAAAGCTATTATAAAAGTGAATCTACGTTTGTTATGCTAAAGTATTTTGAGTTTTTCCAATATTTTAAGATATTTCAAATAATGTTTCTTGAATGAGATAAAGCGATGTAAGAGATTCAAGAGATATAAATATCATTTACGTGGTAGGCTACATCGGGAATGAAATGGCAGAGATTTCATCCCTTGGCGACTTCGAGAAGCGGCGATCTAAAAACTCATTTAGCCGCGACGCTTATCCCGAGATTTAATTAACGGTTTCAATTATCACCGACGACCGTTCGTCGAACTAACGTATCTCCTATTTCCTCCGAAACGCTCGATAGAATGGCTGGCGCGTACTCGATACATCTCGATAAATCAAGACACTCGATCGCGACATTCTCCCTACCGAATCTTCTTGCCTCCCTTCTGACATCGACAACTCGTCCCATATATCTCACGATGTGAATATCGATTTAGTAATACTTAAGACCCTCTAGAATATGTTGGGGAATAGTTAATGAATGTGAATTTAAAATAAGTAGAACAAAATATTTAAAAATATAATAAATATTATTTTAGCTTCATTAAAATGCTAAATAATACATGAAAAGCTTCTATTGAGGTATCTAAAATTTAGCTAGATGCAGATCTGAAAATCATTATATATATAGAAGACTCAAACTGGAATTGTTAAAATATATCAAAACTTTTATAACATTTTACCAGAGTTACTTGAGTTTCCTTTGAAAAATCATTCCTTTTCACAAAATCGTTCTTTCCATTAATATAACTTTACTCTGTTACTAAATGTTATGGAGATGATCAACTTTCCTCTATAAATAAGTTTTATAAATATGCACCTTTTTACGCAAGAATCTTGCATATCGAATGACATTATATACATATCATGATATTTATGGAACAGAAGCGACATTGTAAGCGACGGGGACAAATATTTTATCTCATTTCTCCTTTATAAGGAGCACTGCAGCGATAGTTGCTGCACAATCGCGTCCACGCTCGCGTCTCTCCGGGGTCCTATACATCATAACGATCTCGAGTCGAAACAAGCGCCAGGAGAACAAGGGAAAGCGACGGGGGCACGCGATCTCCACGAAATTTACATGAAAATTGAAAGGCAGATCGCGATCGATGCGTTCTGCATAAAATTGATGTATCGCGAATCACATGCGCGGAGATATTTTCATCTTGCGTCACGTGAGCGCGCGGTTCGCGCGCGTGCAATGGAGCTGCTACTGCTATAAATCACTTCGCGTGAAGCTATATCCTAATAAAAGGAAAACCATTCCTCCACCCGAACGATGGTGTATTTTTCGCTATAAAAAAGTACACACGCTCGTAACTCGCTCGAAACGTTTATGAAGGCCGTCTATACGAAATGCATTTTCGTTCCTCAGGAAAGGGAGGTAAGATGGTTTTTCAAATATGTACATAAAGTTTTCATTTATAAATAGAAAATAATAAGCGTAGACATAAGAGTGTAATAGGACTAATAATAGAAACGCATAAATAGGATGACGTAAATCAATTTCTTAATGCATATTCCAAATATTGTTTATCAGAAATAAGATACATGTTGAAACGGAATATAAATTTCTAATAATAACTTCAATATAAATTATATATGTATAATACACTAGTTGAAAATACGTGTATATTTTAACTTGAAAAATACTTTTTATTGAAATTAAATTAATCGAAGATCAAAGTAAAATATATATGTATATTGGAGAATTAATCCAAATGTTTCATGTTGAAATAGGTAGTTGAAATCCAGATTAGGAAAAAAGCGCCACGAACAAATCAATTCTCGATATATACGAACGGTTTTTATCGAACAGCGTAATCAGTTTTATTGGTGTGTTGCTTCTGGCTGGCACAAGATAAATATTTACGAGGCATCGCGGTGCGCAGAAACGTCGGTCTCGTAACTCACGGTGCCTCGAAGAGCGACCTTCCTCCGTTGGTTCGCATGTTCGTGTAAATAATGGATTTACAGCCCTTTTACGGCGTCTCCATATGCCCCGAGAAACCGGTTGACGCGAGCGAGCGCCGCATCGATAATGGCGCTGTAAATCAACGAAAATCTCCCTAAAGATCGACCGATACTCTTCGCCCACTCCCTTCCGCTCATCTCCTACTCCTTTCCGCTTCCCCGCCCATAACATGGAAACAGCTTCTTTTGCGAGTAATGAGAAAGACAGGGTGGTAAACCACCCCACGATACGAAGGATGGAAAACGTGTCAGCCTTCGCCATCTTGCGACATTCACAGGAAACTCCTGACAATATCGGTTGCTACAATCCTGTGCAGATGTCGGCACAAACATTATTTCGTTCCGGGGTGGAAATGTCATTATTCGTAAGACTTTCACACAAGTCCTTGCAAATCAATACGCTTAAGCCCGCGAAAGCACGCCATCTTTAATCATCTCCAGCCAAGTGATGTTCTTTTGTTTATTTTTTCGTTTCCATTAAATTATAATGTCGATTCCTTATTTTCCAGCAGGGCATCAGCTAACTTTACAGATTGTTGACACTCCGTATTGTTGCTATCAAAACAATTAGAATCTTGAAAGAAAAGATAAACATTAACGTTGACTATTTTTTATTTAAATCAATAAAACAAAAGGTTTGAAAATTTTAAGTATTACTATTAAATCACCGTCGTAATTTTAAGTTGGATGAAATATAGATATAAGTTTTTTTATGAAAGTAATTTTAATGTTATTTAGAGAAGATTAATTCAAGAAAGAGAGATATTTTATAAGATTACATAACTCTCGAAACGTGTGTATGTGGAAAAGAGAATCTATGTCACATGAGTTATTTTTCCATCACTCCGTACTTCAACTTCTCAACGAAATCCCTGGCTGGTATATCACCAGCCATCTTCGGTCACAAGCGACGGGGAATTCCCGCAGTCCCGACTCCCGTAAATCGGTATATTCGTCTCGCTCGGGCAAAGTGCGGAGTCGTGTCGGGAATTTTTTGCGGCCGTTTCGCAAAATCGCGCGGCTGCCGGCTGAACGCCGGAAATTGGAGGAACGACGGAACATGTACCGACCGCGAGCCTCTCTGTTTTCTTCCATTTTATCTCCGAGGCAAATCTGAGAAGTTTCTTGGCTACTACCTTGTTACGCTTAATTTTGACATATCTCAAGTTTACTTGTGCGATTAGAGCGTCAAAATCAACAAACCCAATAGACACATAATATTATTTAATATTTTAAGCATATTCTTAGAATATCAAATGTACATTTAATATTCTAAAGATATGCTTAGAATATTAAATAATATTGTGCGCCTACAGAGAAATAATTACGTTGCTAAAATAATAATTATCAGAAATATGAATCAATTTGAAATCGTACTAAAACCTAAAATCAAATTTCTTTATCATTTTTTGTCGTTATATAAATGTATTTATTAAATACTTTTACATTTACAATGCAATTACTAAAAACAATTTTTAATTTTTAATTTAAAATTGTACGCAAACCTAAAAATCTTAATTCTTTTACCACTTTTATTGTGGTCGTATAAATGCATTTGTGTCAAATATTTTTACAAAATACGATCAAAAATAATTTTTGAAATACAGAAATAATCCATTTATATAACATAAGAATAAAATAAAGTTAGATCTCTATATAAGTCCTCTATTAATTGCTTCTACATTATAATATAGATTTAGTAGGAATAAAATTATTACTTTGGAAGGATTGCTTTGTTAGAAAATATTCCAACGTTACTTTTGATGTTAAAAACGATAGAATATATCGATAGCTATTTTCTACACAATTAAGGTACATTTTTTATCTATCGCTCTCTTCTCTCTCTCTCTCTCTCTCTCTTTCGACAGAAATCTCAGATGCTGCGAGATCCAAGTTTATACCATCGTGCCTAATCCGTAGAACGATCGAGTTGTTAAATCCTGTGATTAGTGGGATTTCGCGCTCTTTCTGGCTTTTCGAGAAGACCACGGTACCGTGAGAGATCCGAGTGTTCGATACCGATAGTGCGGTATTGTAGATACATGGTTTGGCAAAGCCTTCCATTATCGTGGACGACGTTATTCAATCCGTAGTACACGTATTCCAATGTACACGCAGAGCGTCTGGGCCAGGTAGAATGACGAAACGATGACCCTCTCACATGTGTTACTCTCCATAAACGTTCACGTTTATCGACCGCCCGTAATGTATTCAACTGGAAAATTCGAAATCACTCTTTCTTTTTCTTTCCTAAATCTATCGAAGCCAGTGACACTTAATAAATTATGTCTAGAGTTCACACTTCAGACAATCTATAATTCCACGATAGAATCTTATTTATAATTTCATACACATACCATATATTTTTTGACATAAGACGTTTTATTTTATATTTTATGTATACGTGTGTTTCAATTTTCCAAACGCTTTTGTATTACACGGCATATAAAATTATAAACAGAATTCTATCCTGAATCCCCACATAAATTATAGATTATCTAGAAAGAGAATTTTTATGCTGTAGAAATTTTAAAATATTATTTTAATAATGTATGTCTTTATGCAAATGGACGACCTTTATTGTAAAAGAAAACCAAAACTTTGGTTTTAGTTCTAGATACTTACTGATTGTGAATGGCAAATGAAAACCAAAAGCCACAATCAATATTCTCTTAATATCTAAAATTTTTTAGACAGCAATAGTAAACTTCAAAATTATTGCATGACAAAATACTATTTATTATTTAACAAAATATTTTCAACTTTCTGACAATATGTTCAATTATTATTATTTTTGTTAGAAGAAAATAACCAAAGAACTCAAAAGAGATCTTGTTATTTTGTATGTTTTTATTTTGTTATGATTTAAATTGGTTACCGCAACCGAGATATTCTGTGTTTGATGGTCTTGAGACGAAATTTGCCATCTGTTTGGACGACAACAGTATTCTCGTTGACAATTTTGCGAATAATAGTATTGATGGAAAAATAAACAAGAGAAATATTTACGGTCACCCGCGGCGGCCATCGAATGCTGCGGAAAAAAGTGGGAAAAGGAAAAATGTGTACGATTTGCGCATTCCTTTCATGAGTTTCTCTTCTTATTTGTTTTATTTCGATTCTTCAGTCTCCATTTTATCATGTCTTCAGAATTATATGTCAGGAAGAATATAACCGGTTATTTCAGTGACGAACATCTTCCACTGTTCGCCAGATACAATTTCTGGAGCTGCATAGAAGGAATAAACACATCTTCGGACACGTTTAGCCGCTGCTTTTTACCACGTATACGATTACTTCGAGCTTAATATTACATTCTCGAATTGAGGAAAAGCTTAAAATGCATCTCAGGAAAGAATCAACCGAGACTGGCATAGGTAATTAATCCTACTTCAAAATTTCCTTAATTGGATTTATTATCGTGGATTTATTATATTTTTATATTTTTGTTTAAAGTTAACATAATTGATAAACGATACTTTTTTTCATTTTGAAAATAAGAATAAGATTATATGACTTAAAATTATGCAAGATTGTGAAAAACATTTGTTATAAATTTTTCATAACGTAGTTAAAGAAAATGTCTGTGTCCATTTAAATATCAATTACATATACATATACGAGTATGTCGAATAATTTAGCCAATTTAACGATGGATTTAATCAATGCAAAAGTATTTGAAAAATTTAGAGTAGAAAAAGATTGAGAGCTTTTATACGTACTTAGTATTAGAAATTTAAAAAGTTTCATTAAATTAGGGCATAATAAATGTCACTCACGCTAAATCTCATTAATTCTCCTCTATTCTCATTATGAAAAGAATTGCGTGAGAATTGTGTTAGCCGTCTTATTCCAAGCCGTTGACTGTTCTTTTTATCAATGTCCAAAGAGTAATGGTAGCAGTCGTTTTCCAGGATGCGAAACATCCTCAGCATCTGGTCCGACGCCATAGTCTAGAATTGAAGTAATGAGAAAACATCTATAAAGACGTCCACGTCTCTCTTCCCTCAAGATAATAACAGCGATTGCACTTCCTCAAAGATTCATGAGGTTATGACAAGAGGTAAAATATACGCGTATCTTTTCATGTGCTGTAGTGTACGTGAATACAATTGCCTTAATTTCTCGCAATTATAAATAATTATATTCAACAAGCTCGGCAGTTTTAATCCCCCGCAATCTGGAATCTTTTGATACAAGCAAAATTTCACTCTGAAACTTCGAAGTGAAGGAAGATGGAGTCTAGTTTCTCCTCTTAAAATATCTTATTAAAATATCTGAAACCTATTTGGTGATATAACGGAGATGTTGAAAGATATATATATAACTCCAAAGTTTTTTGAAAGCCTACAAAGAAAGAATGGTTTTGCTAAAGTATCTAAAAATTTAGCTAGATACAGATCTGAATAGAATTTTGTTGGATTTTGTTGGAAAATAATTATAATGTAGGACTCTCAAGCTGATTGCCAGAATGTCAAAACTTTTTGCAGCATTGCTCATCATGCTTGAAATTTTAATTATTTTTATGCTTAAACAAATTTATTTTCAGATCTGTATCTAGCTAAATTTTCAAATATTTTAACTTCAGCAAAATCATATTGTACTTTCCGTGTAGAAGAGTAAAAACAGGTTGCAGACGGAGGATTAGAATGCGTATATCTGATTATTATATCATAAACGGTACATCATAAACGGCTTTTCGCAGCTTATAAACGCTCTATTTACAGCATAAACAAATTATGTGGCCACAACGTAAGGTGAGGAAAAGAAGAAACCTAAAGACATTTCCATAGCGTATTAGTATTCGTTTTAAGTCGCGGTCACACTGTACCGTGACTTTTTCTTCCTTCGGGCCGAAAAGCTTTTAAGCTCCGCTTTAAAAAGGACAGTCCGGTTATCGTGGTGCGCGTAAATATGTCTAGACGCGAGGTAGAACCTGCCCGTTTCCTGTCCGCCACGCAGGATAAGCCGCGCGACTCCTGGCTAGGTTCCGCGGGATAAGTCCTGCGAGTTCTACGCTTCATGCATTTAAACGCGTTCTCTAAAAGCTTTATTGCATTTAATAACGCGATACTGTAACGCTTAGCTTTCCGCTGGAAATGCGATTAACTTGCATTTCTATTATCAGTAATAGTCTTTTATTATTCAAGCAAGAATTTATCTGCACTCGCAGTAATGCGGTATTGACCCCGGTAGAGATTAATTTCGGCTTTCATCTTTAATGCTCGTACGTTTGAAACAATCCTATGGTTCATTTCTCTCCTCAAAGGAGAATATAATGAAAATTAAAGGAGATGTAAAAATATGAATTTTTGAGTATTTAAACATGACATCCACGAGGTATTGCTTTAACTTTAAATCGCTTGAAAGCTTCTGAATTTTCACATTGTAAAAGGTTTGAAATATTTTTATAGAAAGAATTTTAATTTTAATTGTAACTTGTAATTATTCAGTTGAATAAAATGTACCATTATGTATAATCATATTTTTATACAAAAGACATAACTAATTAGACCTCGCAGCTAATTTTTTACTTTAATGCTGAGCTAGTTGTGCTCATCTTGCAAACGTGTCCATTTTTAAATTAAATTACTTTATATATATATGCGTGCGTGCGTGTGCGTGTGTGTGTGTGTACGTGCGTATGCTGTATCTTTGCAGGATTTTAAGATCTATTAGCATCAATGGCATCATTATTAAATTGACAATCAATCTAATTTGAAATATTAATTTTTATCCATACTAACAGAGAGATGCATTAGAATCCGTTTTTTTCATCTATTCAGAATGATTAAAAAAATCTCTAAAAATTCACCAACATACTTTCGACTTTCTAAAATAAATATTGACACTTTTGGAAAATAATAAAATGTAGTGTAATTTATAATTACCGGAAAGACGCAAAGAAACTTGAACAGGAATCGCTCGGTAACTAGTGGATCCCCCTTGATAGGGTAAAGGGTTAATATTTCAGCTTCAGTTTGTGACTTTAAACCAATCAAATCGGCGCACAATTTATAAAAAAATATATTGAATAATATCAGCAAAAAATTTGTATACAACCATTATTGAGCAGCAAAAGTCCTTTCGATCGAAAATAGAATTAATTTGTCTCTTATTTGATTTATTATTATCTGTCTTAATTTCTATTTATAATCGTCTGTACGTACATGTATGCAATTATAAATTATTGATGAGCGATTTTAAATAAATAAACAATACATATCTAAATGTAAACGTACATTCGGAATAACTTTATTAAAATTCAGAAATCTATCAGAACTTTGTAAAACATAAACAAACAATTTCGATTTGTAGTAGTTATGAAGTTCCCTCGGTACATTATAATTCAGCTTTGCAATAATCATGAAGTTCCCGGGCAACATTACAATTTCGATTTGCAATAATCATGAAGCTTCCCTCAAAATCAAGCAACTTCGGTTGGAAATGTGGCCGTCCAAATCTAACTCCTCCGATCGTTACTGCATACCTGCCACAGGTCGCAGTTTATCCCACGGGCTACGCACATAATTTATCGCGGAGGAGCTAGTGGAGGGTATGAGGGTGGGATGGGGGGGGAGGGGGGGGGGGGGGGGGGGTGCGGTTATATTACCCTCCCCGTGTCCCCGCTGTTTGTATTTCTACTGCAGCGAGTGTAGCATTGCCTCGAGCGTCGTTTTCCAAAATTACGACACGATACCGTTACATCCGCTTGAGCGATGTACCGCGGCACGTCAATCGTTATACATTCTCCACTATAATCGATCGACCTCACTTCCGGTCAAATACATCACCCGTCTAGAGGCCACGGAAGCAACCACCGTGAATCCGCTGTGGTTTTTGGTGGCGGTTGTCTGCGTGAAAATTTGTGTGCTCCCGATACTGCTCTCTTGAAATTTTCTGTATTTAAAAGATACAGCTATTTTCCTTATTTGATTTTCTATATTTAGAATACTGACGTTTTCATATATAAAATTATTAAACTTGACAATTTTTTTTTTTTAAATCATTGAAAATACGTAGAGCTTATAATCTCTCCAAAAATCTCTTTGGTATTCGCTCATTTCCAACTATTTGAATTCCTTTCTTTTCTATATTTTGTAAAAAAAAATTTGACAAATCAAAAATTCTAAAAATCCGAAATTTTATAGAAATGCAAATATATTACAAACATAATTGCATAGCTATTTTGTTTTGCACAAAATGATTCCACGGGGGAAAAATGCTTCCTTCAAAAAGAATACAGATTTTTCATATTTTTGCTAACATTACTCTGAAACTATAGGAGATACATTTTAAAGGGATGCTTCACCATTAAAGCCATTTTTGCCGAAACAAAAAATAGCTGCGTGACTGGATTGCACTCCATTGTTGTGATTTATTTCTATATTTTTAAATTTCTATATATTTTTTTCAGATTACCGAATCTTCATTGTCGGCGCGATTTACAACGATTTACCGACGTTCCATTATCATGATCAGAACTCACTGCTAAAAAGGCTTTCATTTTCGCATATTATACTTTACATTTAATGCTATGCATAACTCCCGAGTTGCATTTCGTATATGCATATTGCTGTATCTCGGGGCATTCCGTAGAGATTCCTCGCACTCGAGGCTCGTCACGGATATCGCGCGCATTCCTCGCACAAAAGTCGTTACATCGTTACGCCCTCGCATTCAGCTTCGCGTATTTCCCTTTTTCCCTTGTACAGTGTTTCCCTCCGGCCATTTACGTTTACTCGTAGTCGAGTTCGCTGGAGCGTGCCGACTAAACTATATAATACATATACGAACATACCACGCAGATCTGGAGTTTAGGGTACTCTGATTTTCAGCTTTCGCTTCGTGAAAGTTTAAGATTTCTTTGATTTTTTTTTTCCAGAGCGAAAATTTTTTTTTACACCTTAAAAGTACTCCTTTAAATATCACGTTAGTAGGGCTTTTCTTTTTTCAATTATTACATAACTTTAAAAATGCATCGATTTAAAGATTAATTACAAGTGTAGTAGTAGAAATATTGAATATTCTTGAGATTTGGACTTGCTTGAATTCGTAGTTTCCGAATTATTTCCGAGACGTTTAACATTTTCAATTTTTTAAATTCTGTTATTTTGAATATCTTGAATTTTGACCTGTGAAATTAGAGATTATGTGCTCTTTAGATCGAATCAAATTGGAATTTGATCCGCCCGTAACATAATATAAACCAACGTAAATTAGCCAAATCTAACTGTATACGAGGTGAGGTGAAGCGAGGTATGAATCTCTCCGCGTGTTTCTAGGGTCACTGGTTTTCCAATTAACACGGTCAAAAATGCATATCGATTTGTCGCTGGCAGATTGTACGCTTGGCCTGAGGCCATTATAAATGAGGGTATTATGACTTTTTATCGCATCGCTGCTGGTCCCAGATTCCGACGATTATATCTCAAAATACCTCATCGAAATGTATGAAATATCGCACGGATACCGTGACCGTAACGATCAATGGCCTCGTGGCAAAAGGCGTCGCGATATATCACATAAAATATGTTAAACCGTAGTACGCTACGTATTGTGTCCATGCTCCATTCATCAAGAATGACTGCAATGAAAAATTCCAAAACGTAAATTCGGAGCAACTATTATCATTTACCATATCGTGTTTCGACATACCGGCGATTCCAAAATTTTGCTTTGGAATATTCTACCTTTGAAATTGCGCTATCGATTGTATCTATCGCATTAGTACATTGCAGGCAACTTTTTGTTAAACTGAAATAAAGGCATTCTCCGAAAATTAATGTAAAAGTCTAAAATAATTTCTTATTATCAAAACGCAAAGAGATCCAACTCGACCGATACCCATAGCTCATTATTATTTGACGAATAATTTCATTTTAGATTATTCATCGATCTATATATTTAATCTTTACGCAAAGAATCATAATCTTGGAATATTTAATTCATAAAATGCTGATTTACGAATTACTCGTTATTTCTATAATCTGATTAATGAATGATAAATTTTAATCATTATTTATTTGAATAATGATAAAGTATTTTGCAAACATTTAACATGTTGTCTTTAGTCATATAATGATCATAGCTATCTATAATAAATTATTAAATTATTAGACATTTTTTAAATAATTACTACAATATATCTATGGTTATAACGTAATGTTAAACTGAAAAGCTCTCATAAATTATATCAAAGTCTTATTTGATCGATAATCTATAATTTGAAATCTATCAAATATTATCCAAAATATGAATCTGTAATTAATTATGTTCTCAATTAAGGATTGAAAATTATTGTACGTGACTATGAATTCCAGCCTAAATGATTCCAAATGGAACTTGAATGAAACATATACTATTTTTTTCAAATGCATGACAATTGACTTATCTAGTTTCTAAACAACTAATTCAATTATCGCAGATGAATGCGGCATTAAAAATACAATCGTCTCTGAACAGGCTGCATGCAAAAACAGGCTGTACAAGGAAAACTGCAGATGTCGAATTTACAGTACAATACGCTAGGCATTCCGAGGTAAATGCATTCTTGAAGAAAACACTCGTAAATTGTTCCGCGTAGAGGCTAGCACGGAAATGCATTAAGAAGCAGGTTCTCGGTTGAGAAGTTGGTGACTCCATTGCCCTTGGTGGATAATTGAACGCCAAGGTGAGAGGCGCGTGCTAAAAAAGAATAGGGATTCCCTCCCTTTGTATCTGCGAGCCTCGCTTCCGCAATCTTTGCCAGAGCGCCGCCTCTTCAGAGAGGCCAACTTAATTTACAGATGGATTCAGAGAGCCGTGAGATATCAAGAGAAAATAATTAAATGAAGAACGGCTACTCTCGCCGACTGAAAATACTCTCTAAGTAATGGATACTCCACGCCGCGTTTCAATCATTGCACCGTGCCATAGTAGTGGTTTCACCGTTGTTTACCTTTATCTCAATTGTGCTGGGGTTGAGATTAGACCTATTGTGGTTTGTACAATGTCTAATGTTTGCCTCTTTAAAGACAATGCACAATTGTGAATGATAGAACATC
Organism: Acromyrmex echinatior; assembly: GCF_000204515.1. Next base: position 162,934 of record NW_011627748.1, read on the forward strand.
GAATTCAAGAAGTACTCTAGAATTTCAAGCTAAAGTAGTTATTTTTACTCTCTTTGTTATTCGTAATCAATATTATTATTATTAAAAATATAAATATATTTTCGTGCAATGCCCGAAATGATTAAATTATGTATATACAAGGTGTCCCGAAAGTTTTTGCCAATCGCTTTTGTGTAGATAGAGCGGACTAAACTGAGTCGAAAAGTCCTCTACTATTTTGCAATTTTCCCAATAAATAACAAGATATTAATTATTAAAAATTGATAAATATTGGTCTTGAATAATTTTTTACTTAAATACTATCAACTTTATAGAAAAGCTGCAAGAGACCAAAATCATTTATTTTCTTCTCATAAAGTTATAAGAATTTTTTCAAAATCTTTTCAGAATTTTTTAATACCGTATTTTCTCATGTAAAAATAAGAAAATGCAGTACTAAAAAGTTGATAAAACATTCCGAAAAAATTCTTAGAGTTCTATGAGAAGAAAATAAATGATTTTGGTCTCTTGCAGCTTTTCTATTTTGAGTAAAAAATTATTCAAAACTAATATTTGGCAATTTTTAGTAATTAATATTTTGTTAATTATTACGAAAATTGCAAATTGGTAGAGGACTTTTCGACTCAGTTTAGTCTCTATCTACACAAAAGCGATTGGCACAAACTTTAGAGATACTCTGCGTACATCGTTCTCTTATTTGAAAATTATATTCCTAAAACTATATTATTTTTGTCATTATTTTTGAATAGTCAATAATTTTCTGTTAAACTGAAAAATCATTTTTTCTCTTTCTGAGAAATTTATTTTTGAGTTGTGTTACTTTTGAAGGAAACGATCTGTGATATATATTATCTTGTTTCTTAAAATTATATTTATGTATGGGCAACGACAATCAACTACTGTCTAATAATAACTTATTATCTTCATCAAGATACGTTTCATGCGTCTGTATTTACGACAGAAAAAAGATGGAGAAGAGAATGGATGTTTAGAGCATGATTTGTTCCGGGAAAATATAAAGTTACAGATAGTCTGTGGCGAGTGTGATTGCTTTCATCCATCTTCATAATCCGAACGAGCGGTATCGAGGAGAAGTCAATCCCATTTCGGTCCATTATCTCTATTTAACTATTTCGACTGCGTCGTATCGCGTACGTATTACGTATAGATGACCATTCGGCATTTTTACGATGGGAAACTACCCTTACATTGGCGCCGTCTTGGTATTTGCCCATTGAAAGTTCAGATATTTAGAACACTGGACCTTTGAAACTTCCAGCCATTAGAACTTTCAAACTCTCGAACTTTGAATCTTTGGAAATTTCAATCTGTGAAACTTTAGTACCTTGGATAGTTGGAATTGTTAACCTTTAGTGAAATTTGTGGGTTTTTTGGATATCTGTGATAATGCATCTTAACTCTCACTTTAAGCTACTATTTCGATACCTCGATACATCTCAGTATTGCTTATTTAATATTTAATTTGAATTATTTTTTATACAAATATATTTTTTAATATATAAATTAAATTTTTTTTTTTAGATCGTTCGCATACTTTATTAAAAGGCCGATAATGGAATTTAAAAATACGATTGTTTACCGCAGCTACGCCAATGGGTAGCTTAGATTTTCGACGAGCGTCATCGCTACTGTCCACGCCATTCGAGGATGATGCTACTACCGTTGTGCGGCATATCTGACTGCACTTCAGTCGGCTGCAATCTGCTGAGTGGCATGCACATGTAACATTCATCCCACGGTCGGCTCTTGCTGCGCCGTCCGCGTGGTATTATGGAACTGACCCGGTCATGGAAACACATCGGCCTTACTGCCAGCCATTGTGCGAGTCATGTTAAGAGGACTTACGATGTCCTGTTACATGCCGGAAGCTCCACCGCGAGTGCCACGATTACCTGCTATCTCAATCGATTAAACTCGCGCGAGCAAGTCTCTCATTGTTACGTCATGAAAGATACTTCCGAATGCGTGAATGCACGTTTATTTCGAGCACTTCAAAAGCCGCGTCGACACTTTGAACGTACATAGTTGGAAATACCCTTTCGTAACCCTTTTTCAAATTTTTATACCCTGTACTGAAAAATATTAAAAGATTACCTGCCGTCCCTCAAAAATGTACAAAGATTCAACCTTTCGAAACTGCATTTATGTGCGATTTTTAATTCACGTCAATGAAACTTCGCAAAGCTCGTAAAAAATTTGAAGATTTGACAGATTTCCATTTATATAACTGCGTAGCTTAGTAAAAAATCAATCAGACCGTTATCTGAAATATCAATCTGAAAAGTAGAAATTTCAAGCATTTCTGTAGAATGTTTTTTAAACATTTATTCTCATTTTGATCAATTTTAACAAAGTTCATTCTCGACACTGTGAATATGTCGCTAAAGATGCGTTGTGATATTCTTTTTGCCGCGCGATCGTGATTTAATTTATAGTATTTCATTGTGCAATTATGGAGTGCAGTAGCTCGCATTTAGTCTAACAGCTAAACGACGGTTACATACTTCAGACATTTGGTAATCTGGGAGACTCCCTGGCTACACTCGATTATTTTGATTTGCGACTACTTGAATCGAGGAAGTTATATTATACGAGACTACCAAGATATTTGGAATTATTCATTAAGAGATTTTATTATACTAGACTGCTGAAGATGGCTTGAATTAATCCGAAACGTTCGGTATTTGTTATACAAGTATATATGTAGCACTGAGAAATACATATATATTGATATAATCGCTCCAATTATTGCGAATATTATTTCGGCTCTTAATTTCATTTACTGTTTAAAGTTAATTCTGTTGAAAATTACCCTTTTTGGAGGGATAGAATGGACCATCTCTCAATTTTTTTGCATAATGTAGTTTGATTGAAAACTAATCGCTAATCTTCCTTCTTCTTAAGTATACACATATTTTAGAATTCCTTAATTTTTTCGGGTTTATATTTCAAACGTTCCACATTTTAAAATTTACGAAAGATATTTTCGATAATCTATTTCTCTCTATTGAAGAAATGACAGATGTTATTGTCTATAAGTTTTAAACATTAAAAACATTTATAGGTATTTATAGGTAAATTAATCGCGCAATATCAAAAACTTTCTAATACCAAAATAGATAATTTTAATATCTTCCTAAAAGCTACGCACTCAAACAATAATTACCTCAACGACAACGCTATTATAATACCGCTTAAAGCGATCTACGAAGCACATCGCTTCCGTATTTTCATCTACCTCGTTGCCTGTAATTTTCGTCTACTGAATCCTGGTCTCTAACAATCCCTGCAATCCTGGCGTGTAATCCTAGCGAAGAGACTCACTCGAAAGATTAAGACGGACGTCGTTTACAATCTACATTGAAATGCGTAATTTAACGCGGGTTAAGTGAAGTTTAAACCATGGTCAACTAAAAAGGGTTTGTATCATTTCCATCAGCTAATTGAAGATAATACACTGAGATCAACGGATGGTCCATGAACGCCCTCGCATCCGTGCATAACGCAAACTTCAGTAAATTATGTTTGCGTTGAACAGCTATTTCCGACTGGAAAATAAATATTTTAATAACATGCCGGCTGTCACTGGCTTCTACAAGGAATGAAATATATACCGCTATGTTATCCGGCACAAAAGAGTGGAATCAGATTAAACGCCGCCGTTAGCTTGCTGTCACTTAAAAGCAACTTTTCACATTTGACATTCAATATTGTAGCAATCGCAGATATCATATTTCAATATTGATTGCTGTATAATAAAAATATAGTAGCATAATTACATTCGCAACAACTCGGTGTTCTTATTTGCTGCATACATTATTCTTATACAAGAGGGAAAGGAATTATTTTCAATAATTAAAATTGAAAATCCAATAATTAAAATGTAGAGAATTTACATCTATAAAAATACGAAATATTTAAGAAAGTAGATGTAACGACAAAAATCTAAAATAAACGTATTCACGATTCAAAGAGTGAGGCTGCAAAGTGTCGAGTCAAATAAAGATCTCTACAAATTAAGAATTCCAAGATGCAGAAATTCTAGAAATCGGAGCCAAAATTACGCCGAGAATTGCAAAGTGACAGAAACGTTAGAAAAAATTCAAGGTGATAAAATTTCCAATACAGTCGACAAGAATCCAATGGGATCCGCTGAATTCCCATTAAACTCGAACGATTTTGGCCGCAGAGTGACCACTTGGGAACACAATATGTTCCGCTCGCAGGAATTTCGTCAAAATAAACGTGGGGGCGTGGCAGGCGCGCGGAGCGCGTATCGATTCTCAGCGAACGATACGTTTTCGAACGTAGGTATTAAGCAAACACTTCCAGAATGCGATAAATAAAATTTGTGGAGCCGCGGAAGATTTTATCGAGCGGAGAGAGCGGAGAGTTTACTTCAAGCGGAGCTCTCGGCCGCTATCGGAGGGCGGAATACGGAAACTGCCGGCGGAAGGGAAGGGCGGGAGGTGAGAAAGATTGTTAGAGACGCTGGCGGAGAAGCGATGGGGGATGCACTGTTAGTAAAATAATAGGAACTTTATCTGGAAGTCTAGACGCTCCCGCGGAAACAATTATACAGGGTGCGAGAGGCTAGGCAGAACAGCCCTCAGACGAAGCGAGAGGGCGATATTTATATTCATTAGAATGTAAGAAGTCGAGCGGGGCGCAGTTAGTCCGGTCTACTTGCAGCTTGGAGATGCTTAATGGGAGCTGCACCCGCTGCACGATACCCATTGCGGCCATCTTGCAACGAGAAAAGTGTTGGCTGCCGTTTACGGCCGCATTCATAATTCCTGATGTGCCTCCGCGATAAACTATCCCGACCTCATTAGAAATCGGCCGTCTTACCCGTGGAAATGCTAAAAACGTCTCTGAATTTTTCTTTACTAATGAAATTTTTACTCTGTGAAAAATTATTGCCGACAATCGAATTCTCGAAATCTTGAAAAGAACCACAGCACAGGTTGTCGGTTGTGAAGATTAAAACTTTATTCAATAATGAATTATTTCAGCGTTTATCAATACCCATATCAAAAAATAAGCGATTAAACGTTTCGGCCACAATCTGGCCATCTTCAGTAATTAAACATCCTCTTAAAACGCAAAATTTTTACATTTAGTCGAAATAAGTACAACGGTCATATGTTAAAATAGATTAAAAGTGTTCTTATTAGTGTGACGATGATCGTGCGGCAATATTACAACACCAGCTTATATGCCAGGACACAGTAGAACAAGAATTTCCAGATTCTAATCAGAATAAAATTTATAATCTCGTTAATCTCTTATACACGAAAAATAAAGAGTAGATGCGTTACCTGTTTTACAGTCAAAAAACGAAGCGGTGGATCTCAGACATTACTTTCGCACAATTAAAATTTAGTCACGTGACATTGTGTGTTGTTACTGGTCATATCATGTATTTTACCACTATTTATATACCAAGTGAAACTTTCGAAAGTACCAGAACAATCATCTGGTTATTGATAAACGCTTAAATAATTCATTATTGAATAAAGTTTTAATCTTCACAACCGACAACCTGTGCTGTGGTTTTTTATGTTCTTCGTTTTTTTTAATTTTTAAAATTATAACCACTTTTATTTAAGACATCTTGAAAAGAATTTGCTGTTGAAAAAATAGCGCGTTCATCATCATGTATATTCATATCGTAATGTGTTGATATTATGTCCGCTAAATATGGTCAGTATTGTAAACAGACACCACATTAATTAGGTTGCAAAAGAGCTTGCTAATTCCAACATCAATATTCCATATTCATCGCTTCGAAATACTCTTCAATAATGCTCGCATAAAATGATTTACACAAGCCAAATCATGTAAAGTTAATCGGATAAAATGATCCGTATAAAATAAGCAATATATCTACCTTAAGATAATTAATAATAAGCTAATCTGCATTTTCTAGTAAAATCTATATTTTAATTTAATATTCGAAATCGAGCGAAAGCAATTTCGAAACCTATTCTCCTTCGATAATTGTACAATTACAAAAGTAATTTGGAATTATGTACGAATGCTTCCAAAAGCATAACGTACAAGATAATAAATATCAGATAATAAATATAATATCAATATCATTAGAAATTAAAGACATTGGATAGAGTCGTATTCGCGTAGTTTCAGCATCAGCAAGCATTTTTTTTTTATCAGCTTTTCTTTCTCGAACATGAAAACTGATAATATCATCATGCATTATTAATTTTGAGGACGTCTAAAGAGGAAGCCGATGAGTTAACGTTTGCGAATTTGTTACCGTAACTTTCAAGATCCGCTCGAAAGCGTTCCGATAACTTTTCCATTATATTGATGCGTGAAGAGAGGCTTCGGGATGCCAGTAAGCTGAGTGTTAGCTTTATTGTCAGTCAAAGGCAAAAGCCGCCGGTAAAATAACATGCAGATGAACTTGCCAAAACTTGTGTAACTTATCGGTTACGTTAATCCTATAAAAGAACGTCAGTTTCGTGATAAATCCTTTAATATGTTCGAGACTCTCTTACTGACAACTAAAGTTTATATAGAATTATAATATTATAAGTAATATTATTCGTAAGTATTAATAAGAGAAACGAAGAAGTAAAGAATTACGTACATCTCTATAGCTTATTTTTTTAAATAAAAATAATAACGATATACAGGGCGAAAAAAATTAGGCACAAAGTTTCGTGTTAGTTACATCTCAATAAATATTAAAAAAATAATAATTAATATTTAAAATAGCCATTTTTGGATTTGATACAAACTTTACAAGGCGCTTCGAGAACGCATTATTGCATGGCCACGCATCTTTTCGCGGATAAATTTTCCCAAACAACTAATGAATCTGTCTTCAGTTCACTAACAAATGAAAATCTTTTGGTGCAAAGACTTTTCGATTATTTAATATAAGATGTAGTTAACTGCACAATTTTTTTTTAAATATATATAATTATAATAATTTGATAAACACAAAATTTTGGGGCTATATTTTTATTGTCTCTCTGTAATATTGTACTTTTAAAGAAGATGCACCCAGAGAAAAATTTCTTCGATTCAAACAAATTTGTTTAAATCAAAGAAATTGATTGCTATACGGTTAAAAAAAAGTTTCTTTGATTTAAACGTCATTTCTTGAAATCAAATAAATTCTTCTTTGGTTTGAACTACATTTCCTGAAATCAAGTAATTTTTTATTTAAAGATATTTTTAACTTAAAAAATCAGCAAAAGAAACGGTTTCTTCAAATTAAACATAATTTTTCTCTAGGCGTGTGTAAATAACGTAAAAGAATAAAACTATTCAGAAAGTAGAAAAATGTAAGAATTTAGAAATTTGAAGAATCTAGTTCTGTAATTTTAGTTCTGAAATTCAAGAATTTAATATTTTAGGTTAAAAAGTTTTACCTTATACAAAAAGTACTGGATTTAAAGCCTAATTGTATCAAGTTTAGAATAAGTAACATTAATTATAAATTTCCGGGCGATTGAGAGGAATAATAGCGCAGTGCGTTTGATATTAATAATATATTTCAATTCTTACAGTACAAATCGATCGAACGTTTTAGCTCCATTCGAGCCATCTTCAACGATGAAGTAATTACATGTGATGTTGATGATTGAATTTCATAATATAATATATAATTTATGAAAAATTTAAGAACATCACTAAAAATCTTAATATCAAATTATCTTTCTTTAAGCTAAATAAACTTGATGGGATTATTAAAGTTCAAAAAGATTCACTAGAACGTGATTCAAAAAGAAATGTAGTTTACAAGATTGGTTGTAAAAATTGCAACGTCTCTTATGTAGGACAGACTGGTAAAAGTCCAATATTAGAATCAAGGAACATTGAAATGACAAAAAAAAACTGGAAATCTGTCAGTCATCTCGGAACAGATTACAATTCAAACATAAATTTGATTCTGATAAAATATTAGATAACGAAAGATATTCGAGGAAAAGATTAGTGTCGGAAATGTTTAATATTAAGCTACAAGAAAGTGGTTTAAATATATAAAATGACACTGAATTTTTACACCATGCTTATTTAAACATTCTTAACAAGTTTCGAAATCTCATAACTTTTAAAAAGTTTTTTTATAAAAATAAATAAAGTATGGTTTGACTTAAATATTAATTTACTGATAAAAATTAAAATTGTTTGACTTGTCAAAAATACAGTACGTCATTATAATTTTTCAATCCATGACTTTTGAATCTACACGACATAGACTATCAGATGTTTGACTATTTATATAATGTACATCGAAGATAATGTTTCTAAATTTATTTTATTTTATTCTATGACTTTCCTTTATATCAATATCATGTTTTAATGCTCATTTTTCTAATAAACATTATTCGATGTACGTAACAATATCGAAAGAGATTTCTGAATTTACATTCTGATATTATAATTATTATAATGTCTTCCAGTGTGCAATAGCCAAGTCTTTTCAAGATTCACTTTCTTCTTCACAACGGTTTTGCGCTAATTCTATACTCTTCTTATTCGATCATTTAGCTGTACAGCTTTTTGACGGTTACGTCTCTTAAATTTCGAATGGGAGACTCTACTTGCTGCACTTTAATTTACATTACATGAAATTCATCAACATCACATGTAATTACTTCATCGCTGAAGACGACTCGAATGGAGCTGAAACGGTCGATCGATTGTAATGTAAGAGTTGAAATACTATTGTTGATAAATAAAAAAAACGCGCCAACTATTACGCTATTATTACTCTCAATCGCCCGGAAATTTCTAATTAATGTTTGTTTATTATCTCGAGAGCTCAGTTTAGATTATTATTTTGTATTTAGAATAAGTGTCTCGCAAGAAAAGGACGACCACAAAATGCTGTGGCGTACTTTTTATTGTTAGTAGCGTAATACATCTTTCGGGACTGGATTGCGGTATTTTGCGAACTCTCTTCTAAAGTCAGAGGATTCCATTAAATCTTTCTCAGCATATTAGCGATTCACAGAAATCTATTTTAAGGAGAAGCGACTCCGCCCAGGACATCTCGTGCTACAATTGCTTCGCTTATTTTGTTGGACGAAAACTTAGCACAGCTGCGTTTTCTTGCGCAGGGAAAAGGGAAAAGGGGGTGAGAGGTCGAGAGCAAGAGAGCGAGGCGACCGATGGTTTACAAATCGCAGCGAATCAATGAAGATCGGTTTGTAACGCGCTATTTCATGAAACGACCGAGCGACTCATCCGCTGTAAATTCATGAAGCATCGATTTGTCTCACCGATGCATGAACGGGAGGAAGGCGGTGGTAGCTTCGTGTTTTCGTGCCCGTGCAAACGTACGGAAATAGTCGAAGACGTTTCCCCCGCGAACGAACCATCGCTTCGAGAAGATCGATGAAGCTGCGTTTCTTTGCGAGAGTCATCTGTTTCAATAAACACGCATAAAATGATTGTAGAACGCAAATGAAAGTAGTGCAAACGAAAAGTTAGAAATAGCATGGAAATAGTGTGAAGAAGAAACGAACGGAATACTGAAATAATGTAAAAATAGCACTAAAAAGAAATGTGTAAAAATCGAAATCTAATTTAAAAGGGAATGAAACGTTATTAACGTTATTAACGTTAATTTTAGATTAATAGCAAGCGATAAACATTAGCGAACAACAAACGATACAGAAGTAAATCTTGACAAATAACGCGGTGGCCCATGAAGTTTTTTCTATAATCCGTGATTATCGCCAACGAATCGCTTCCATTTATTAGAGTCATAAACGACTTCAGCCGTTTCTAGAAACTCGTCCAATTAAATGCTCTAATACCTCTAACAAGCAGAATCATTGCAATCGTTCCAATTAAGTCTCATTGATATCAAACTTCTAGCAAACTCCATCACTTCTGGTAGAAGTTGAACAACTATAAATCTAGCCATAGCAATAATCATTTCAAAACAGAGTATAATGTTATCGTTCTTACTACAAGTACAGATTCCATTTTTTGCTGCTCTTGTTATTTGAAGTAACGTAAAAGATGTTATGTAATAAAACATATCTTTTATATTCTGAATGGTTTGTCGAACATATAAAGAAAAATCGACGAGGTTGTCTATCTTTCATAGATGATTTCAATTTTGAACCATTTTCTCTTCACATCGACTAGCTTCATCTTTTAAGCTAGCAAAGTCTATCGCTTCGTGAAGTTCTCTTAGGGCATTTATGAATTCTGTCCAAAATACAATAAACTTTTTTCGTCGTTTCTTTTTCTTCATCTTGTTCCGTGAGTCCTTCCTCAAAAGCGAGATCGTATGGAGTGGACTTCCGATATTAACAGTCGACAGTAATCGAGTCAGGACTTTCCACCCGCTACCGAGTCCTCTCGTGAGTATCCGACGAAGTCCCTCGCAAATGCCTTACTGCATCCTGCAGGCCGCGAGTTAGCCACTTAATATGGGTGGAAAGCGGTACGCCATACGCCGCTTGCTCATCTCCAATCCTACTTGTGACCAGACGCCATCGAAGCGGACAGTAACATATCGGCCGTGCATGCCACGGATTTCGGTTCATCATTATGTAAGTCTCGAATCATGTCGCCCCATCCCTTAGACCCTCGTTCAAGAACCTTCCGGCGACCCGCACGAATATCCGTCTATTCAGCCGATTATGTTTAGCGGCGGTTCCACATTGCGCAGATATCACGCGAGGAATCGAACGTGATCCATGTGTTAATGAACTACTCCAAGCCAAGATTCTATTATATTATACCCAGGTCACACGAATCAATATGTTAAGTTAGGATTTGTGGATTACCTGTTGCGAATTCCCAATTGGTTCTTAAATTTATCCTGTTCACTTTAGAAATTAAAAATTTATAGAACCTACGAAGCTGAAGAAGAAAGGAAACTTATTGGAAAATCGGACCCAACAAAACACGATTAATTGTTATCATTGAGACTGTAGGGTTATCACTTTCAGGCATAAAGACAGGCATGAAGAACCGACGCACAAGTGTAGTTATGAAATAGTTTTTACATTTATTGCTTAGATATAAAAAGTTTCTTTAGGAACAATGTAGTGACTAGAAAGAATTATTTGTTTCTATAGGAAAATTTTTTTCGCCCGGTGATGATAGTTGTTCAATTATTGCGTACGAAAAAGGAGAAAAAGGTTTTCGTTTCGCAGTGTCGAAATGTCGATTATTGTTCTGGGGTGAAAAGCAATAACCAACGTGTGGCAAAAACAAACGAGTTTTCTAATGCCATATATAAAATTTGTCTAATGGTTTGGAGCAACCATCATTTCATCGCTTTCCTCTATTTTCAGCCTCTCGCTCTTTCTCTCTTTCGCTCTTTCTCGTTCTTTTGGTCGACCTTCCTTTTCTTTCTTCTTCCTTTGTATCTCCCTTCCATCGTCTAGCGCTCTTTCAACTCGCGCGGTCGCCGTTTCCTTTCGGCGTACAGTTTGAAAGAACTTAAAATAAACGGCGTACTCGTTGCGACGGCTGCAACTTTCGCTTCAGACGATACTTTCCGCAGTTTCTCGTCATTGTTGTTGCCGGTAAGTCGGATCTTTGTTTCCTGTGTATTGAAGGAGCTGTCGACTGCCGTTGGTCTGTTTACGTGGTTTTTAGGTCTTTGAGATGACGAAAACGGTAAGAGCGGATAATGGATATTAATAACTTACATTAAAACGGTTCAGTGAGTTCAGCTTATACCTTTGAATTAAATTTTCTGGGGAGGATTAGCGTAGAACTGTAAGCATCTGTAAGAATCCAAGACACTTTAGATGCAAGACATCCAGTATTCGATGCAGTTAACATCCAAGAAATGTAGTTTCTAAGAGCCTCGGAATTCGAATAAGCCAATCCTGAAGAGTTTCTGAATTCAGGACATCTCCAAGGAAGGATTTATGGATTCCTATTACGTCCTTTGAGATATTTAAAATCAAAGGATTTAAATAAAAATAATTATCATTTAACTAATCCGAGATTGTTGTTTCATGATATTTACAGTTATTATCCGCATACAGATCATTCCGGCAATGTTGCAGCAATATTGTTGCAAGTTTCTATGCTGTATGGATATGTATTTCTTATTCCTCGTTGTTAAAATTTTTATCCTATAAAGAATTGATACATCTTGAAATTTCGACGCATTTCGAAAACTTATCCGTCTTTCTCAATATAAATAAATGATGTATGTGATGCGATGCCGGTTAAACGGAAGTAGCAATAAAGAGACGAAGAGAAACTGACTGGGGCAACTTTTGCGACACGAGCCATTAGACGCAGCCTTTGAGGACGAACATGTATTTCACGAAACTCTAGAACACGAAACTGACGAAAACGCACGGTTTCGCTTTCTGACGTAACAAAGCCAATTTCTTTGGAGCGTTGCTCGTAACGTGGCGAACGGATCGAACTTCCCGGTGATCTGAACTTTTTTCGCAAACGTAGATTGTCACTGATAAATGTTTTTCCCAGGATCTCGGGATCTTGTTTATCAAAGTTTCCTAATGAACGATGTATTGACAAATTATTTTCATTAATCAGGCTTTGAAACTTCACTAAAAATGATAAGCACATCAAAGAATGTCCAGCGTCATCGGAGCTAAACAGGATGATAAAATAAGCTTAACGTGTTTCATTTCGCTGATAGCATCTCTTTCACCAAAGTTTCATGAAAAAAAGGAAATCCAACTAAGAAGTTTTGAAGGAAACCGTGCTATGTAAGCGGTCACCGACTCCTTTCAACCGATTAAGAGCTCCTGCCATCCTTTGTTAGATGTTTTCGGCGAGCTTGAAATTCTGCAGGTTTCTTACATTCGAAAGCTCAGCTACGCGAACTCTCTCGATCAATGAAAATAAAAATCTTGAATTCCCAGATTTATGAAATATTTCTGATGTGTAATTCTCACAAAGTTTAAGACATTTAGTCTTAATAAATAATTGAAGATTAAGTTATTCTTTAAACACTTATCAACAGCAAATGTATTATAATATCAGAAAATTGATATGTTTACATTAAGGATGTGACTACATATAATTTTATTACAATCACTTTTGAAAAAGTTATATTTTTTTGAAAATTGCCCATTTTTGGAGGTAGATGGTCCCTTAATTTTTTAGAATAGTATGTATAATTTTCAATTTTAATAAATCCATCGTCTTTTAATGTTCCTGATGCTGTTGATGCTAATCATCTCTCATTTATTTTCCCTCCTCTTTGGCCTTCATAAACGCCGAGCGGCATCATCGAGGGGCCACCGTTATTCCAAATTTATGGAACCTTCACTGTGAGAGGTAGAAAAATCGGCCCCACGCGGCCGCTCCGACGTTTTAATTTGAAACCGCTCGCGGCGCGGTTGGTAAACAAAACTTATTCCTGGTACATTTTGGCCGGCGAACACGCACGGTGAGAAACCGTGATCGGGCGATGAAAGATGTGCTGAGATTGCGAATAAATCGGAATCGTTCTGTCGCAGGTTAAAGGATTTATTCTGCGTAAGATATGTTCGCTCTATTAAATATTAAAACTTCGGGTATGTTACAATTAATTTTTTTTTTTTTTTCAAGAGTAATATTATGTCTATGAAATGGATACATATTTCCAATGATCACAATGCGATTTAACATTATTTCTTTTACTACATAATGTTTTAATTTAAAAAATATGAATATAACATCGATATAATAGATAGCACTCAAAGAAATGGTCGATTTGGGAATCAAATAAATTATATACCGGATTAAATTTTACATCATTTTACAAAGGTTTTTTTTTAACATTTTGCCGTATAATTATTTTACAACATTACGATGATTAAATGACAATTTATGTATGATTTACATATAGTTCCGTAATATAAATCCAACTTTATTCTTTATTTTTTACGACTCTACTACTCATGGATATACATGAGAGTGACACAGACAGTATGTGTATTTGAGTGGGAAAGGATGAAAATGAAGGCGAAAAATACGAAGCAGTAAGGGAGGGAGTTGGCTTTCAGCGATCGTAACCCCTGTGGCGCTGTAAAATATCGGAAAATTCATTAATGCTCGATCTACGGTGCACAGTCGAATAAATCTCGCCCGAGGGCGAGATTTACAGAGACGGAGGGAAGCAATATGGCGACGTACCGAATATGCGTCGACCGTAAGGAGAATCTCAAATGCTAGCTTTCTCACCTCGATATTCAGATTCAAATCTGCGAGCAGACAATCCAAAGAGGATCAGAATCGCAAGGAAGCAAGAGTTTGAAGAATCAAGGATTATCTTTACATGACGAAACAGAGAATAATAAAATCACTATCGAATTCAATTGACATTTGATCTACGTTTAGAATTTAGACTTAGACGGAAAGCAACCCTCCTAAAGGATTAAACATTACTTATCATTTCAGAGGATGGCTATGTTTTTTTTTCCATTAATTAGGATTCAAAAAGACATCATAAAAATTTCTTCTACGATTCGTTCCTCTGGGAGGCAAATTCACACAGCGTTCACAGAATAAATAATTTTTGTATTTATTTACGCATCTTCATCAATATTTATATTCTCAAAAATAAGTAATTATGCAGACAAGCGACATAAAATTCATTTAGTTCTTCAGTTTTAATTTAAACCATCTCAACAATTTGTGTACCTAAATCTTTAAATATTGTACTTCAGCAAAACTGTTCTTTTCGTATTTTATGATGATCAAATTGATTAATTAGGGGAAACCGGAAGTTGTTACACGGGATAAGTTTTTACAGTTAGTTTTTTTAGTTGCCATAAGGGGCAGCACATTTTTATGAATTTTCATATGTGATTCTTATTGTATTCTACAACTTCACTTAGTTTAGTCGCCATATTTAAATTTTAGAAGACACTATGTATATTTTCTTCATTTTCACTATTAAAAATAAATATTTCATTGTATAAATTGCTTGTGTGTGTATATTAATACGGAAAAAATTGCTAATCAAAAATTGTAACAACTTAGTCTTCTCTACTTTGTTTTTATTTATCTCAACAATAAAATAGCTTAATTTCAACTCAATAATAGCGTGATTATACGTAAAGTAAATTCGTGAATAGCAGGGACAGAGAGAGAGAGAGAGAGAGAGAGAAAGAGAAAGAGAAAGAGAGAGAGAGAGAGAGAGAGAAAGAGAGTGGCTTAGGTAAAATTAACAAGCGAGAATCACTTCACTTTCGGGAGTAAAGTACGTGTAGGTATATCGTCGATATAATTATACGTATTTTGATGGGGCACTAAGCATAAAGTACTGCAAGTACGTGCACCCTCCTACTTCCTCCTCTCCTTTCATGCTCTTTCCTTCCTTGGATAAAGCACGATGGAAGAGAAATTGGTCTCGTTGGAACCATAGAACGACAAGGCGGTACAAAGGCCGTGTTAGCTTGGCGACTTTCTCGAGTACCACTCGTGCACACGTTTTCCACTCCAGCTTCACTCAACCCCAAAGCTGAGTTCCACCGAGATAGGGCAGTCATCAACGCACGTTTTATTCCAAATCCGATATATCTTTCGCAGAAGGCTAACACCGCGACACGTAATAGTAATTTCGTGTCCGCAGCTTCTCCCTTAATGTATTCGTTAATGAGTTAAGTTCGTCAAAATAGAAATAAAATTAAAATATCTAACCAAATTTTCAACCAACATTTGCATCACCCTGAGAGACTAAGCGTGATGACGGTTGACATAATCGCGTTGCTTTGATTATTATGTAAATATCTACACATTTATTCTGTGTTAGAGAACATAATTATTACTACAATTTTTTTACTGAAAAATGAAAAGATCTGTTACTAGTCTTTTATTATACACGATGACATAGTTTTTGATTTTGATTCAATTGACTATTCTATATAAATTAATGTAAATGGAAAAATAACTTCTCATCACTAGTGAATTAATTATAGTAATTATTTAATCATAAATTGATATTTAATTGTATTAGGTGTTGGAATTAATTCGTAGCGTTTTACAAGTGATGGGAAGTACTTTCATTAATGTATTTTTTAATGCTCATGTGAAATAAATAACATTCTTTCATTAAAAACGCTACGAATTAATTCCAACACCTAATACAATATAGTAATTGTAGAATAGTAGGATAGTCGTTGAAGAAGATTAGATTATCGTTTTTTTTTTATGAAAATGTTAACTAAATTGATTCTCAATGTGACAACCGAAAAACTAGTCAAATACAATTTTACAATTATGGATTTTCAAACTTCAGACTAGATACCTATTTCGTTTCGTAATATCTTAACGCAGGAAATAGTATATAAGATTAGCTTAGAACAATAATTTTTATTATGTATCATATGTAAATTCGTTGACATTATAAGGAGTTATATAAATATGTTTTCTTTATTATCACAGAAGACTTTAAATTTTATAGCATTATATGTACGTAATTAAAGACGAATTTTATTAGTTAACTACAATTGCTCATTTATAAAAAGTCTTGACATTTTAATTTAGAATTTGTCAAGTTAATAAATTTTAACACTAAAATGCGAAGCTTCTATAAAGAGAGAAATTTGTAACGCAAAATATGTATTAAATATGTACTAAAAATGTTATATTGTTTAATTAATTTTTTGAGATAGGTAATTAAAAAATTTCATTTCTCAAGATAGCAAGACTACCGCAATTGCGGTAATTACGGTATTTATGAACTAAGCTTTTGCTTTAATGGGTTAATGCCTATCTACTAAGAAAACGCTGAGGAAATCTAGTGCTACTTATCGTGTTTATCTGAAGAGATACGAAGTGCTTTTCTCAAACAGTGATAAAAAGATTAACCTATTTTCACATTGGAAAGAGGACATGGATAAAGAAGATATGTCACATTCTTGAAGAAGTTAGTTGAAGAAGGGAGTTATACCATATTAAGACTATGTATATAGATAATAGCATATTTTAAGTACGAAAGTTAAATTAAATGTAATATTTAACCAAATAAAAAATTATGAAAAAATTACAGATTTTTCCATATTATATTTAAAAATAATACAAAAAGTTTCACAGTGAAAAAAACTTGGATAAAAATTATTTCAATAAGAAACATGTTTTTACAAAATAATTAAAATAAAATGAGAAAATTTTTATTTAAATTATAAAAATTCATTATAAAATATTGACCTTATTATGTGAACCGTTTTATATGAACATTTATTTTTATATAGAAAGTAAATTTAAATTTTTAATTCCAGTCCAATTTTCTGTAAAAACTATGCACATTTAATATATCTTTAAAAACATAAGAAATCCAAAATCATAATAATATATTAAATATTCTAGCTCGAACTATTTAGGTTATAAGAAATTTAAAAGCTATTTATCTTATGAAAAAATACTTAAGCGAAAGTTAAATAAAGCCAATGTTTATTTATCAATTAAATAAATCTTTATTCAAAGATTGTTATTTATTTAAAATAATTACATTCATAATGTATAAATATTAATTATTGTAATTTAAAACCAAATAGCTGCAGTATTTTTTGAATGAAGATTGGCTTTTATTAATTAAATTAATTGATAATCGTCGGCTTTATTTAATTTTTCCTTCAGGTGCCTGAGATTCCTCCATTCTCCCTCCTCTATAATATTATATTTTCCATAATTTTTTTTCATATCGGTTTCAATAATCAACATGAAACGTAGGGAAACACTGAAATCGATCCAGTAGATAGGATTTTGGAATCGAAATCGTGTTGCATCGTGGAAATGCAATGGAAAAAAATTTTCGGCTCATGGCGGACGTATCACAGCGTGAAACAGACGCGCTGACGCATCGGGATGGTGCGGTTTTGCGAGTGATACCTCATAGTAGCTATGCCGAAAGCCCCGCCGGTCAATTCGATTTAGAATTCTTGCAGATATTTCCATACGCTCGTAAATAGCCCGGCGACGCGAGTTTTAACCCACTCAGGCCAACAGTATTGTAAAATGGTGAATACGCGCATCGAGGGGGCGACCGACCGACCGACTGGTCACGGCGAAATGAATATATGCGGACGCAGCGAATGAATTTATAACGCGCACGCGAAAACTGAACCTGCCGTTCCTTCCACCATGACGCCGCACCGGCCGGCCCCGTAAATCGATGGCAGCTGTTTTACGCAGTTGACCGTGTGGAAAAGCTCGTTGCAGAGCCGAATGCACCCGCATAATCGCGAGCCCGCGCGAGATGGAACGGTCGATCCAATCCCTCTTTTTTCCTAGTGATATTTCATGTTTCGTTTGCTGTAGCCAGAAAAATCTGAGGAAAGTTTCCATTCAATGCCAGATATTTTCATTCTCCCGAAGAATTACTTTGCCTGCGGCGTTAAAGAATTATTCTCGACTTTAAATATGAGAATCATCCACGCTAAATTATATATACATCATGGGATGTAGAGAATAGGAGGTCGAATTTATATGGATGAGGCCAAAAAGTGTGGTCAAAAGTGGTCATCTGAATTAGTTCGATCGAGATGTCGCTTTCATTTTCCACGACAGCGTTCTCGCAGTTTGCATGATAGATCATATCAATTTTACATGAAAAATGCTCCATTCTTCATGTAGTTTTAATGACAATTTATGTCTTCCTGTTATCTATCAGAACATGATATCAAAGAATAACGTTTCTGTTTTTAGGTTATGTGTGCGTAAGTGAGAGGAGTTTTGCGATTCGAACACGTCTACCGAGCACCACCAATACCAATTCAGAAACCTAATTTTGATCATACTTTTTAAAGCCTAGTTCGGTCTTCTGTTCTCTATCCTCGATGATCGCAATCTTAGATTTCTTTAATTTAACAGCGTATCACAAACGAATGAGTTAAAGTTACTTGACGTATCCGGACGTATCACAGATTGACTATATTTTTGGTATCAATACCGACAACTTTCACAGCAATACTACTCTTCATGGTGGAATTAAAAAGGTGACCCATCGCGCACAATGGCGGAGGACCCCCAATCAGAAATTGGGTTCATTTGCAGCATAAATGAGTCATGTGAATTTCTGCAAATAAGCTCAAAACTTGATTGACAGATCTATGCTACTCCTATTCCTATAACGATTGCATCTTTTTACCTTCAGCCTGATGAGGAGCATAGATGTTGAGATACAGACAGTCCTCGCTCTGGTTCCTCAAGTACGGCAAGTGTCTCTCCAGGTACTCGTACCTGCCTGGCTTTACTTCCTCTCGAAGATTTGGCAAGACTTGCGGGCAAACTGGAGCGAATTCCTGCGATTGTCTCACTCCTCTCCACGGTTGCGGTGAGCGTGGCGGAGAAAATCTGAAGGATCCCACGGGAGGCTCCGCGTAAGGAACTCCTAAAACACAAGGGAGAATCTTGCTTTTAGATTCATGGCGTGATGCTAAAGTATAATACAATAACTGACGTTTCTATTAGAGGATAAATGTATTTTCGAAGAAATAAACAATTTACCGAATTGTTAATATAAGAGCATTTAACGTATTTTTGAAAAAGGATCCCATTTGTGCCACGCTAGTAACTTCATTTCTAATTAAGCTAAATATCATCGTTCCTCCGAAATATCAGTTGAAATCAAATTACAATTAAACTCCAATTTAATTTTATTTAACACAATTAAACATCACATTTGATTAAAATTTTGTTCTCCATTCTCGATTTTAAATTTAATAAAATTTTGTAATCAATATTCTTCTTAATTCTTCTATCGATTCTCTTTAATTGAATTATCCTTACAAGCCAGGTGACCAAGACTTAAGACTTAAGGAAGAAGCGATTCAAATGTGTAAATGAATATCGAGAAGGAACGATATATGTATACTCGGTTTTGGTTACGCTGTGATGCACACTCGGATGCAATTCAACGCGTGTCAGTGCAAGTTGACGGACGCGCAACGCGAGTCAAGCAAAGACGGAGAAAGCCGAAGGGGTAGAGAAGTACGGCGATGGCAGTAATATCTGTTCCCGAAATACACGGACGCGCGAGCGCACGCTCCTCGTTTTGGATCCTTTGACGTATCGGGACTCTCAAAGCGCGGATATGCAGCTGCCAGGAAACTTTTGCTCACTGACCGGAGCCGAGTTTCCTCAGAATATCGAACGTTATCGAGATATCGTTGTAGTAGATCGTTGCATATGAAACGACGGCTTTGCGTCAACCAGCTTAGCGTCTCCATCGAATTAAATGTATCGATATACATAGATGGTTTCAGGTAGTTTCCACGCGTCTTTTCTCCGAAAATTAGATCTGGAAACGTATATTTTTAACATTAACTACCACGCAACAGGAAAGATTCAATACTGGAATTCTTTGCGTGGAAAGGTTAAGTCATGGCTTCTCTTGTGAAGCCATGAACCGATATTTGAGGAAAGCTTAGCTTGACTTGCTGTTATTACATATGTGAACATTTAGTTACAACTTAACTCTGACAAAATGGTTTATATTTAATATTTCTTTAAAAGTAAGCTACAACTAAAATCATTTATATTTGTTTTTCAACAACATTTTATTATTTGATCATTACAAAATAACTTTAAATGTTACAATCTTTGTCAAAAAGTACATGTCTGTTTTTTCGATCTGTTCTTCATTTCAATTACACTTTCATTAATTTAATACGGAGTTTAATAGCTTACTATCAAAGCAAATTAGTTACTGCAACATATTTGACTAACCACAAAAAATTAGAATTTACAGAACCGTCCTGGAATGAAAATATAGAGAAAGATTCTCTCTATTATATTAATACATTTTAATCATAATAATTAGTTGCTTAAAAAGTTTAATGTGAAAACTGTGCCAACACACTCCGATTTTCTCTACATTTAGTAATTAAATTATTTAATTACGTTTCCGCTAAAAACTGTCATAGTAAAATGAAGTGAGATGCATTAATTGTTGAAAAAGAAATCCAGAAATCAAACTGTTGATCGTCAAAATACAAATTTATGATAGAAATTGAGGAAGCAGAAGTTAATATAGTCAATTGTAAGGATGATAAATGCATCTCACTGATGTTTTGCCTTAGATATAAACTATGACAACAATTTTCTTTGTAATTAAACATAATGGCACTTTAAAACTTACCAAGAAAGACGTCAACCAGCTGCAAATTGTAATTAGTTCTGGGTTGAATCACCATGCCACGTAATCGGCCTTCTTTGACTCGAACTTCCCTCGTTATTCTTTCCTGAAGGTCATGAAACCGATGATGGTAGCCATATTGATCCCGTGATTCACGATGATCGCGATGCTCCGTAAGAATTTGCGTGCAGGCCAACAATAGAAGGCCCACTAATTCTATTCGCAACATTTTGGACATCTGCCTCGCGTTCGTTGATTCCACAACACAAAGTTCAATGCTTTAAGAATTGTCAGTATAGTAATAATTCAATATTCACGAAGCACTCTGTTCAAATTAATCACCAAATTTATTGCAATTCTTGGAAAAACTTAGCTATAAATTATTTTCGCAAAGTAACACACTATGTGATATTTCAAAGTCTTATGGGAAAATTATTACAGAAATTGTAGAGAATATTGTAGAGTGTAATCTTTAAAAAGCTCACAATGATAAGTTCAAAGCAACACGCGACAACTATGACGAAGCACACACACTCGCGATCGAAGTAAAAATAATTTTTCCGGCTGCCGACAGAACCGGATACGGGGAGAACGACTGCTCTTTCGGTCGTCGTTGGAACTTTTCACTTCGTAGCTTCCGCTGCTGCACGCAGATCGAGAAGTTACTTTCCTACACGTGCGGAGTTCACATTTTTGTAATTATTGATAAATTTCCAAATGCCACTTGATTTTATCCGAGTTAAAATTTATTGCAAGGTTCAACATAATGTATTTTCGAACTTTCAGCCATTCCCAATCGGCTGGGACTTATTCATCAAATAAATATGTGCTTCATATTTGACACAGCTAACGTGTATTCTGCTCGCTGGTTTTAAATCAAATTTTCTGTTATTGAGATTAACTCTTTGAAACTAGATTTAAAATTTGTATTAGCTACGTTAAATAATTGCAATATTTCAATGAAAATTTGATTAATCCTTTAGGGTCTAATGACACACATTCATATATGCACCAGTGTTTCTACAAAAACTTTCAGTTTAACAAGGGCTTTTTATAAAACAATTGTTTAAACTTTAATTGAAAAATGTTATAATGAATACAATTATAGAATATAAAAAATTATTTACGTAGCAGAGTTCTTGAACTAACCATGTAAGGTTCGACATGATTGTATTATTTTCATATGAGATTATTCAAATATAATTGATAATATAAATAACGTATAAATGCGCGGAATTTTCAAGACTTTCGTTTTTCAATGATAGGAATTAATTGATGTTTTCTTTTCAATATTTCGATTTAATTTTTACATTCAATGATCCTTCAAACCCTTAAAAATAACTAGACTAGATTACATGTCCTATTATCAAATAAAACAGACCTTAAAAAATTAATATACCATAATTAGTTGTCACATAATTCTTCCATTATTATACAAACTCGAAAGAATGAAGTTCAACGTATCCATATTCACGAGCTTACGAGCAATGGTATTTTCAATAATCTTATTTGAAATGTCTTGTGACTGTTTTAGTAGACACACATTCCTTGACTGCATTTAAGCGCAGGAATGGTACCGAGAGAAAACGAGCTCGTGCTGATGGCGATCGAAAGGCACGGGAGAGCGTGGAGTTTACCAACAGGCGACGCGTTCTATTTGAGGCGAAGAGTACGTGCAGTCGCGCGAGCCGTCGCTCTCTCTTCATACGTGCGTTCACCCTTGTTTGTCCCGCCAAGAATATCGCCTCTGGAGGACACCGCCGCACATTGCCGCGTTTAAACCTTTCAACTTGCAATGTTACCCGTCAAAAACTCCAACCGCCGCACCGTCGAAATTGTTAAACGAAGTTGATCGAAATCAATTTATGCAAAATTACTACTTCTCCGAAATTTTTCTACGTTATCGCGATGTCGTATTAACATATTTTGTAGAAATGTTTCTGTTAGGAGTATTTTATGAAGGTCGTAAGGAAAAAAATCCTGCACGTCGCGATATTCTTACATGGGCATGAAACGACGACGTAAAAACTTCATAACCCAGCGAATTACACATTTATATTGCGCGACAAGTCGCGTTCGCGCAAATTCGATCGCATGACGGGCCAAGTGCTCATTTCCCAGTATCGCGATAATAGTTTGCTCGCAGTTTTGCGATATACATGAACGTCTCGTAATTTACGTCGGATAAATGACATCGAGTTTGAAACTAATCTGGGAAAACGCAAGAGGCAGAAAGAGAGAAAGACAGAGAAAGAAAGGGAGGGAGAGAGAGAGAGAGAGAGCCAACTAAATCCGATATTTGTGACATTTACGGTGAGCAAACTTTTGAAGACTTGAACACACCACACGATTTTCAGACCATACCAGTTCTACTTGTCAAACTATAAGTGTAGTTTGCGACACTAGTTTCCAAGTTTTTTGAATCCCTTTTAACGTAATATTTCCCACTATAAATAACTAGACCTATGAAGAACTGTTCTAAGTTAACGTTTTAATAACTTTTAAATAAATAATGCTGCTATTAAATACCTAAAAAATACTTAAAGGAGATAAAAGAAATGATGCAGCAAGAAAATGTATAGTTATTGACTTATTTGGACATAATTGAAACAATCCTAAAATTTGGAAAAATTCTTAATAGGACAAATTGTTTCTAATAATCTATCATTTTAATTCTATAATCGCATAGAAAGTCCATTAAAAAAACACAAAGATTTTGAGTACGTAGCACACAATTCTGAGAACACAGTAAAGGAGAAGATATTATGAAAGTTTCCTAGACATTTGCGAGAAGTATCACACTTGTAAAAAGCCCTCAATGTTATTTTTAACGTTGACGATGACAACTGGAGCCTCCTCGACGAGCGAATCCGAATTGTACATTTTCGCATCGAAGAGCACTTCTAAGGCGAGAACTCACAACAACTACCGTTATTGTACGCTCGATATGTTGCTACTGCGCGCGTGAATGTTACTTTCTATTTTTCTATTTATACTCCCGTCAAATAGAAAAACATTTGTGAGATAAGTATTTTTCATCTTTGTAATAAATTTTCCCTCTTTCTAAAAAAAAAAATGTATTAATAATTTTAATTATAGAGCGGAAGTTGTACAATATTTTTACACAATGTATCAAATGTATTATTTCTATAAACAACTTTTTATGTCATATTTCTTTGTTTACAACTTTGTTTAAACATTGTATTTTTAATTAGTATATTTTAGGAAAGTCCAGTTTATTTATATCCTGCAACAGTAAAGTTCGAAATAAAATATTTTTGACAAATTTTTATATTTTCTGGCGTTGTTAAGGGATTAAGGATTGAACGAGCCAGCCTAAGCGATTATTGCAGCAAATCCTATTTTGCCGACCGCTTGTGGCGGATAAGCTTATAGGAATTCACCGCATCCATCATTAATACTTCTTTTTACTTTCGTCGATGTTTATGATAGATTTTCGAGAGGTGAGAAAATCTCTTTCGCCACGTTATCACGCTCCGTTATCATCCCACCATTGTATTTCTCGTTCGAAAAAAAATTCTATTTGACAAATTTTGTAAAAAGTTTTCCCTCGGCAAAAATGTAAAAAAAAATCAAAAATTGCGACAAATTGTTACGGCGTTGCGTTGTACAATTTCTATTTTTAGAGATTCTCGGGTCGCAAAATGGTCCAAGACTAAATTTTTTTTACCCCTTTTCGCATGTCCAACAAAAGATTTTCCAGCACAGCAACAATAAATTTCACTTCCTTTCACATATTGTTGATTCACACGTATCTCTTTTGGTAACAATAATAAATTTCATTTCAGTAATTACACTTCAAAAATATTATTTCAATCGTACCATCGAAAATTGGATAGTGAAAAAGCGTCGCAAAAATTTAAGTTTAATATTGTCGATTGTTGGATAATCGAACGCACTTATGTTTTTTTTCTTTTGCGAAAGAACACGTCGAAAACTCGTTTAGTCACGACGAATCTTACGAGTGGACTGAACCGGCGTGTACGCGAAAAGCGCTTCTAAAATTAAATCGCAGATGAATCTTCGAACGCGCGCGAAGCGCCGCCAAGGCGAGGCGAATTTTAAGCGGAAGCTTTCATTTTCGTCAAAGTTTCAAGTCGTCCCCGTTTGAAATCTGTTCGCATATGCACGTCGATAGCTGTCTAGAAGTGGAAAAGCATCGAGGGAGAAGGATACTTTTATTCCGGATGCTTGTTTGCCCATTGATCCGCAAGAATGCGAATCGCGAAAAGCACGAACTTTTATCTTTATATAGAAAGATATAACCTAAAAGATATAGGTAACTTTGAGAACAAGTTGTAAATAATCTCGATATTGTATACGTTTATCTCCTGATAAATGTTGTTGTCGTACGAAAAAAACATTAAAACTGAAATTAAACACATACAAGATCAATCTGGCAAAAGATTTTAGTTGATTTAATAAGATTCTTTTAACAAGTTTCTTATGTTTCTGAAATAAAAATTAATTTTATAAAAAGTTTACATTTTTTAATGTTATATATTAAATGTTGAACTATTTTATTATTTAATTAGATTTGACACCATTAGTGGTCAATAATAAATATTCAATATTAGTGAAATTATCGTAATTCTTTTAATATTAGATTAGGGAAAAAAGTCCTTTTGCAAGTTGGTAAAAAGATCTTTCTCCATCAATATCTTTGTTAAAAATGATCAAAACTTCAATTTAAAAAAAAAAACGTTTTTTTGAAGCTTGAAATCTCTATTTTCGAATGGTTACTATATTTTTTGGATTTATATGAGTTTTGTAATTTTTCTATATAGAAAACGAGCTGAAAAAAATAAAAAATTTTCTTTTCACTTTGTAGGGCACCCAAAAAAAAAATTTGAGCAAATTTTCGACTTTCTACTATAAAAGATTTGAGTTACTCGCGAATTAAGTAAAAAGGGAACATTCTGACTTTATTGCTTGTAACTCCGTTAAAAATCTTCGTATCACAATTAAAAATACAGATTCTTAAAGCTGAAAACGTTGAATTATATTGCTCTATCAAGCAATATAATTGCCAGTTTAAAAAAATAGAATGTATAGGTTGCTGAAAGTCTTTTTATCATCTTGTAAAGGGACTTTTTCCCTAACCCAATATATAAATAATTATTACCGCAGTTCAAGTTGAATTTAAAGTTGAAATAATAAATTTGGTTCGGGTTGAGAGTAAAACTATGATTTAGTTTTTATTCAATTGAACCATGATTTAGTTAAATCATTTTTTTTCCAAATTTAAATTGTAACTTGCTATTAAGCTGAATGAATCTACTTCAATCCATAATAATTCGAGGTTTCCCAGTAAATGCGAAACTCAGAGGAAGTCGCCGGTGAGCTTAATGCACGTAAGGGGTTCGCGAAATTAGTTTTGTATCAGAATTATCTGCTTCGCGTCTACGCACATGTATTCACAGCGTATTCACAGAACGTAACGACGTGTTAAATCTACGATAAGAAGACTTTGAGGCGATCCCCTCGAGGCGCGAATGGCTGGTTCCATGATGAGTAGCTCCTCTTCAGAATCATCTCATTTACGTTAATGAACTTAGCTCATCTGCCAGACAAAGAGGATGAGAGAAGAGTAGATGCTATCTAGGAACATTGTCTAGAAATGAATTTTACAACTAGAAGTTTAGCTCTTTAGAGTTCAGAAAGTTTAGAAAAGCGAGAGAAAGGGAAGAGAGGCATACAATTTTTTTAGATTCGTGATACATAACTTAAAATTTTATTTCTACATTTATTTCTACGTTTATAATTAATTGCTCCTTCTCTCTTCTACTTCTGTGTCACATAAAATCTTCCTTTGTAGATTATCAGATTCTGCCAAAATATGTATAATCAGACGTATAGGCCGCCAAAATACAATTTTATCCGTTCGTCTTTCAGCTTTATAACATGAGGATTTGGCACTACGGCGCCCTCAAAGCTGTTTCATAAGTTTCATATATATTATTCAGAATAAGCCGAATCTCAGGCGTACTTATTTTGCCGGCCAAGTTGATAGCAAGAAGGATCATAAGGATCCTCGCTATATTCGTCGTTCCATAATGCACAACAGGGCGATGTTTTCGTAACAGGATTATACTGGAACGACGAAACGTCATATCCTTTTCTCCAGCGAAAAAAAATGAAATTTTTCTCTTTAATGCTTTTCATTATATTTATTGGCTTTAATTTAAATAGTATGTACTAATTATACGTGTTTCTATAATGCATGCACATATTTTTCTATTTTTTATTATTATAATCATTATATATATTTTTTACATATTTATCTAAGTTTTATTTACTCTTTTCAGTTTATTAATTTTTCGATACTACATGTTAGTTATCTTTCTGTAATTTTAAATAAATCTTACTTCTGTTTCGTTTAAAATTATTATGATATCGAAAAATTATAATCAATATATTATCGCCATTAAATTAAATTTATTTGCCTTTTTCTGAGTGTGAATTTATTTTTTTAACAATTTGATTTCTGGAACTGCGCTTATTTTTTGTTTATAATTTATTCCCTTTTCGCGCGAAAACGCAAGAAGAGAGTATGCCTTTTTTAGAAAGTAGATATTTTTTTTGCTTAAAAAGAATGTTGTAAATATACACAGAGGCGTGATATTTGTAAAAGTAGAGGTTCATTTATGTTGTATCTCTTTTGTCTCGAGAATGGGAAGTCGTTTGAACATAAAACTGGCTGCTTCCGTGGATATGGTGGAATTCTCTACGGGGAAATGGTTATTGGTTGAAATCTATGGCGAAATCTATACGTTGGTACATCGGCTACGTTGTAACGACTCGGCTTTCCTTGTCGAAAGAGAGTTTCAGATACTACGCAACTTTTCTTAAATTACACATGTTATTGCCAATGCTGCCGTTTTCATTTATACGCTCCGTTCTTTAACGCGCCTATAATTCTCGCATTACAATTTTCAATTATCTCAAAACATGCAGGCTCTCTTCCTCCAATTGTCATTTTCGAAGTTGTTGAGTTTCCAATTTGATGTTGATCCTATATACTATCCACTTCTCAAGCGTTTCAATCCCCGGGGATTTAATTCCCTTGGGAATTAGAGGATAAATTCTGCTATTTCTAGATCCTTTTTCTCGCGCGGTACGTGTATTACAAGACGGTTTTGCGATCGAAGCGCGATTTATTACAGCGATACCGGCCGCACACTGCGTGATTCGCGCAGATTTAGCGGCGCCTGTAGCCGAGAGTGCTCGAGATTTATCATCACCACGTATAGAGGAGCCTTCCGACACGGCTGCCTACCTCGCGGGTGGTCCCGCGTTGTGATAAATCAAAGGGTGGACGCTAAGGGCGCGCTACATGTCGCCGGAAACGACTGGTGAAAGCCTAGTAAGATTGTCTTTCTCTCGTATTAAATGCTATCGGTAATCTTGGCAGGTTCCAATCAATATTTAATTATCTTTCGAAATTGAATTATTTTACTTTCTATGGATATCGATATTTGAAAAATAGCATCAAGTAAAGAACTAACGAATAGAACGATTTTTTGTAAATTTTATTTTATCATAATATTTGTTGGGGAATTATTGGGATTTATTCGGGATTGGTAACATTTTGATGTGTACAACTGTGAAAACTTTTAAAGTAAAGTCCACTATGTCATTCGACAGATTATAAAGTTCTAGTACATTTAACAACTACGAATCAAGAATTGATTTAGGCATTCGCAAAAATAATTCGCATTTTTTAAATATGCGATTGTATGTCACATATAAAATTAGTTAGATCCATAAGTTTGTCTTTTAAATATATTATTAAGATCTGTATACATATTTAATGTTTAGTTTTCACGAATATTATTAAATATTTAAAAAACTAAAAAAGAAAAGGTTTAGAGGCTTAATTTGGAAAATCAAGAATCTTGGAAAAGAGCTGAAAAAAACAAGAAGTCCACAATATTTATAAAAATCTATCCATGTATAACAAAATTAAAAGAGAAACTGTAAACGTAGAAATGCGAGAATACGAGGATCTAAGAATTAATTATCTCTATCAATCTTCACTTCTTGTTAGTGTGAAGTTCTTGTTTAATTATCACAGGCAGCAAGTGATACTTATCGAACACTGTTCCGTACTTGTATTCGGCATCCAGTGAGTAAAAGTATCGCTGGCCAATTAAATCGAAGCGTCGCCGATCGGTTCTCGGTGTCGTTCCCGGCGAAATTCTTTACCCGGTTGTATTTCTTGCTGAAAAGGCGCGCTTCCTTTTTCCTTTCCGCGCGATTACTTGCGCGAGAAGTTGGCCGATAGAAGAAGAAGCGCGTCCCTTCAATTTGGAGGAGAAAAAGGAGGGCATAATGAGCGGCAGGGATTTAAAAGCTAATTAAACTTCGCTGGGAGGGTCACTACTCGTCTTAGCTAAGTAGAACAATTTACGGTAAGTCGAAGAGGAGCGTAGCAGCAAGCAACTTGGCGAGGGAGATCGAGAGGAAGGAAATCTCGCAACCGCTCTCGCAGGAAGTCCGATAAATACGAGGCAAAGATAGATCATAGATAGTCGGAGCTTCGTTGAATGAAAACCAGACATAAAATTAAGTACGCAATAATAAAAGTAAATTTAACGATAACAATGCCATTGGATAATAATAATGCCTGATATAATATTACTTCATGTAATAATATTTTTAAATTAGCGAAAATGCGAAAATTTCTACTGAAACGACATTTTCTATTATATTTGATACTTTTCAT
Organism: Acromyrmex echinatior; assembly: GCF_000204515.1. The sequence goes on from NW_011627748.1 coordinate 192,768, forward strand.
GCGTCATTAGAATTATATTCTCTTTTCACTAAAGTCTATCGAAGCGTTAGCGCATAAATAACAATATATAATAAAGAGTCATAATACTCCAAACCACTATGTGCAAAAGATTTTTTTTTTTCTTTACCGGGATTTTTCCCACCTGGCGTTCTGCTTGATCCATCATGTATGCTGTCGAAACCGGAAGCATCGACGTTGCTGGAACAATTAATTTCCTTTAACGGCCGTGAAAGCTCGCTCGACCCAGTAATTAAATGGAGTCGGACTCGTGCGAGTGGCACGCACGTGTCGGCACGTGCAGACACGTGTAAAATCCACGCACGCATCTTCTTCGAAGTGACGGTAAATCGATCGATCGAATCTGGTAGCCCGAAATTCAACCATTTGGCATCGATTGGCCTGCTCGCTCGGTTTGCTGCCAATCGGTACATATCGTGATAGTCGTGATTCAATATCGAAAAGTCCGGTGTTGCTTTTGTATAAAAAGTAACTGCAAATATTAACACTGTAAATTTAATCGCTTTAGATGCATCGAATGTGCATTTGCACATGCAGGATCTATTTTCTCACGGATGACCAACTGAGAAAAATCATTTGCAGGATGTGAGGATAAAATTACACGTTTAATTATATTATAGAAATAATGTAAAATTGTACGAGAATGCCATTAGCAGCCACATTAATGTATCCAAAAGCATTGTATAAAGCAAAGATGAAAGTGGGAAAATCTGTGTTATAAGCTCATAATTAACGTTTAAAATAGTATCGTAGTAATCGAATTACTGAAGAATAGAAACACACAGAAAGTCACAGAAAGTCAATTTTTTCATATCAACATATTTATTAATTAGTTTAATATTTAGTATACATATAGTGTATGATGGAGCCTCCAATGAAATTGCCTAAAATATTTATAAGCTTAATAAATCATATATATCATGCAAAAACTAAAATAATTAAAGAATTAAGCGATATAAAACTATAATTATAAACTGTAACTTCCTGTATGTTTTTAAATTATTATATTTAATTTTAATACCATTTCATGTTTATTATAAATATGAAACAGATTTTACACACACTTATGCATATGCATACAACATGCTAATAATATAACATACATATTGTATATATATATATATATATATATGTATACATATAAATCAAATTTTTTTAATTGCAAATAAAATTTACACATATTAAACATAAATTCTCAATGTTCAAATCGAAATAAAAAGTGTGATGTTTATAAAAAAAATCTTTTGAAAAAAATACATTTGTCAAATGATTAAAAAGTCCAATCTTTCTCCGTTTGTGTGCAGGGTTTTAACGCTTTTAATACCTACCGATGCGATGAACCGTCATGAATATGCGCATTAAGCTCACGGAAAATACGAATGGGAACCCTCTTAATAGAATTTAATGTCATCAACCTCGCTTCAGCGTTGAACTTATGTGGGACGCGTGCGGAGTAATTAAATGTTCCGCAGCAGTTGCAGCTGCAAAATTAACGATTTTTCGCGCAGAGCATTAAGCGTTCCTGTTAGAAGTGATAAGCGTATGGTTGTTATTATATAACCGCTGTATAGGATGTAAGTACAAACGTTTTTTCTAAAAAAAAAAAAAAAAAAAAAAAAAATTTTTTTACAAAAGTCCGCAAACATTTTTAAATAAAATTAAACAGACTTAATCTGGAAAAATTAAAAGTTATTCGTAAAATAAAATAGATATCTGATTGTGTTTGTCAAGCGTACAACTGTGAATGCAATTTTCTAGAATCTATACCAAAGTTTCGAGAAAAGAATTTCATAAAAGTGCAATTTGCTCAATTTACCGACGAAAGAATTTCGCGCGTGAGAAGCACTACAAAAAGCGCGAAATAATAAAACGCGCGTTTTCCCCGAATTCCATAACGTATGCGGCGCAATGCATAATACCGCGTTTTTGGATTGCATTTATAATAGCTATAGCAATTTTGTGAATAATAATAGCGTAGCATGCCATTTTTACTTATTTACGCTACTTGTTTTATTTAAAAGTCGCAATGAACAAATAAAATTTTGTAAAAGTAACGACACTCGTTTCAACGGTCACACATAAATGTTCTTTGTTCTGAAATTTCGAACAAACAAGAATTGAAGTTGCATTTGCATCGTATCCTTCCTCAAATTCCATTAACCTCGGATTACGCTGGATGACAAAATGAAATTTTTCTTTCTATAGGCAAACATCATCAGTTCTTATTGATTTCCAAACGCTAGTGAATAAACTAAATAAAATAAAAATATTCAAAAACGTGCATCGAATTTATTAATTAAGGTGTTACCATGACAAAACGTTTAAGTGCTAAAATTGTGAATGTATTTTATTATATAAATTGGTTGTAAGTGGCGTGTTATATCACATACTAATATTTGATGTACAAAATGTTATAAGCTATAAGCGGAGAAGAATGGAACTCAAAACATTGTAAATCTATCGTGCAATTTTTATTCGAATTTACATTTTGATTTATATTTCTATTTAAACTTACAACGTTTTCAAATTTTAGCAACTTTAACAAAAACGAACTTTTTTTTAATTAGAATTAATTAAAATTTTTTGCAGAAATTGATTGCTCGTGTCTTTGTTCGTTGCAGTAATTTTTGTAAAATTGTTTAAGTGATAGCTTTCAAGAAAATAAGTTTTTCCATTCTCTTGAAAAATTAAAAATAATGGCACTTACGTTTTGCTTAGGCACACTTCAATTATCTCTCTTTAATTTCAAAGAATAACTACTGCCTTTAAAAAAAAAATATTGCCAATTTATTCAATTCGATATTTATTGTCAATAAAAGTTACTATAATCGGCAATATATCTTGATTCTGCCGTCGTTGGATACTCTAGTTTGGTAGCTCCAAACCTACGCTTCTACCGAACCTCAAATTTATGTATAACGTCCTGGGGAACGGAATTGCACGATCGGAACACTCGTCCTCGCAGGTTGCGACTTTCATAGTCACTGACGCTCCCAGAATTCCGCCGTTCTGCCGCACGAAAAGCGGCATCGATTTCTTGGATTTGAATTCGTACTCGGCAATCTGGGCACGAATTTCTCGCGTCACACCCTGTCGGCTTCGCGACCCTTGTCTCACGTCCTTTCCGAAAGATCCTTACGCCGCACTACGCTAACAATAAGAGATGTCATTTTCCTCTTGCACTCCTCGCTTTTTGTTTTACTATGGAAAATCTCGGTCATATCCACCATCGGTCGAGCTATTCCAATATCGTGCCAGGATACCAATGTTTCATTATATTAACACTCCCTTCGGAATTAAAATTATCCCTTTAACAAAAATTGATATTCTCTTTTTCAAATTCTTATTAAACAAATTGACTGGAATTTTTATTGACAGAGATTTCTAAAATTCTTTGAAGAATTATTACTAAACTGACTAAACTTGATGCTAGAATTCCTGCTATAAAGATCTCTTTAACAAATATCAGGCTAAACATCTTTCTTTCTTGAAGATAATCTAAGATTTTATCTCTTTTTCTTCTTTTTTTTTAAGATAGATTATTTCTGATACACTTATTGTGAATTTTAATTCTTCAGATGTATTAAAATCCTTCATTTTTTACGCAGTAAATAAAAACATCTTAATTTCCAATCTGTTCACTCTTTTTTAAATAAATAATTTTATATCATTAGATAGTTCTGAGAATATTGAAGTCTTTGCATCTTTAGAGGTTTAGATTGGTGCGTGTTTGTAATTTCAATGGCATCCTTGAACTTTTGCACGGACGAAGTCCTGGAAATGCTGTATCCTGGTGTCGCAAACGAGAAAACGTTCTCAGCGCGGATTTCCACTAGGCGTCTTTGTGGCCGGAGGCGGCCAATTTCCACCCTTTTGAGAGGTGGCATAGCACCCCACGCGTTGACTTTGCAAATATTTAACCACTCCCACTCCCAGGCTTATCCTTAGCCACTTCGCCGTCCAATTATTCTTCGCATCTACCTTAGCGAGAAAGTTGTTACTGATTTTTTACCATGGGAAGGTTTTCAGGAAACTGGACTTTTCTCAGCCGGGAAATAAAAGATTACAAATTTTTTTATGTAAATTGAAAAATAGTGTGCGAAATTATGTAGATATAAAGTTAAATGAGACACCATAGAGGACGACGTAATAGGAACCAAAGGAATTAAAAAACACTGCGTTGCATAGAGCGACAATATAAAAAATTCGTTTGATCACATAATTTTCTGGTAGCAAGGAATAATTCAGCGAGATAATTCGTATAACTTTAGCGTTAGAAAAGAGTTTGTTAACGAACATAACTATACGGTAAAGTGCGAAGGCGATGTTGAATGCAGGCACAAAGTGGTATTTCGCGAGGAGAAACTCTGTGCGCAGCTGCGCTCAGTTTCTGGAAATTCTCGTTAAAAAGTTCCTTTATTTCACCGTTTCTGGATTTTCCAATGTCCATCGCGAATTCCTTGTTGCGAGTTGCAAAATTGCACGATTTATGCGCGCAAGCGAGCCTGTCAAATAAATCCCGCTAATTAATTGTGTCGTTATTTATCAACTGACATTTACACATTCTGCATTGATTTAGTAATCACTAATTTGTTGAGATTTACAGAACTAACAAACTCATTGGTTCATGTATTTTTTGCAGTTAATTAATTTCTCAGACCGATTTTACTTAAAAATTAATAAAGTGATTTGTATGCGCTAGTTTTTCAAACTGTTATAAAAATTGCTTTGTTAATCATAGGAAATGAAATATCCTGCAGTAATCAATTTAACATGATAATATCTGTTATTTAATTAATATAGTAATAGAAATTATCAATTAATATTATAAATAAGCTTTGCTATATAATTTGGTTAAAATGATAATGACGGACTGATGAGACCGTTTTATTCATTAAATATTATATATGTATGAAATTGAAAGATAGTTGTAAATGCATATGTTGAATTAACTTAAAATATGTATCGAATATGGCATTTAAAAAAGTGATGAAAATTATTCGAATTAATAACTTTTACGCCACAGTATGCGTGGCATGATGAAAAAAATCAGTGATTAATTACCCGTAAAAAAATAAAAAAAAACATTATGCTTTCTTCAGAAAAAGTGCAGTGTTCTCGAAATATACACATGGAATATTCTTTTAAATATAATGACGGTAAATAGATGGAAAAACAAAATGTTCAAATATACTTTCATACACAAAAAAAGAATTTTGAATCAAATTAAAAAAGCTGAACAAATACAATGCAACAAGATGCTAAATTTGAATCACTAATTGTATCCAATGATTGAAGTAACAATAATAAATTTTAATAAAAGAAGTAATTACGAGTCATGAAGGTGCAGCGAGGAAAAATGATTGATAAACGAGTACAACGGTTATTGGCTTAATAAAAAAAATACTGAAACGTACTCCACTAAATACGACTAGATGAGAGAAGTCAATAGTGATGGATAGCCCGAAAAGAAGAGAGGTAGTTGAAATAAAAGGGATCAGCTTGAACGCAGCCAAAAGTACGGCGTTTTCGCAATCCGGGATTCGAACCAACAACTCTCGCCAGTCGGTTCGAGGATCGATCCCTCCTGCCGTATCGACCACGCCGGGGTGCACTTCCGCCCTTGCCCTGTACCAAGTCCGGAGCGTTTGCGCGGGGCATGCGCAACCGATGCTGAACGTCGTCGCCTGACGCCAGTCTGTCGGGGGTCGAAGTGTCGGCTACATCGGTTCGGTTGGTTTTCGTCGCATACCACGGCGTCCCAGCGGCGCTCGCACCCTTTCGCGGTAATACCGTGCCCACCCCTGATCACGTCACGCGAGATTCGTCGCGGTGCATCGACCAGGGTCGACGTCAACGGTGTAGTATCAGGGTCCAGGGAAGGTGGTAGTTCGCTGCGACCGGGGTAGCAGTGACGAGGGAAGAAACGTAGGGGTGGCCGTTTCCCTTTTGGTTTCCAAACTCCCACTACCACCTTTCTCTCGGATTTTTCGGTGCGCCTCTTTCGCTAGCTTCGGGGATAGTTGTGTCGAAGGGTTGCTTCCAGCGAGCGGGAACATCCTCTCTGGCGCAATTCGACGAAACTTGAAATTACTTTGTCGTATCCGATAAATCTGTCTTATCGGGAAACGATTTTCCTGACTCGGCAAAGTTCGAAGACGTACTCCGGACCGGAGGTGCCGGCGCGGGTCGCCGGGAGGGTGAAAAGGATGCTCGTCGCAAAGCTATGTGCAAAAGGAATCCCGTATGGTAGTGCTTGACCCGTTGCGATGAAGGAACGATGATCGCGCGCTATTATTATAGTGTTGTGCCGATGATCGAAGATCATCACTCAGTGATCAGTCGGAAAAGTGTGAATTTAATGGAGTAATCAAAGATAATTTTAAATTTGTTTCTATCTGTAAGTGTCTATCTAAAAACCTGTGGGAAATTAGCCGTTGATTAATAGTGCGATTTTAATCTAACTAGGTTAACTGTAAATTGAAGCTGTTGACTCGGCAAGAATAGCATCCGTGGGAAGATGTGTATTTTATGCTGAAGGAATATTGAAAGGTTTAAATATAAAGGTGTGACGTACTTCTTGAACGCAACAAGCAAAGCTTCCTGGATGCGTCTTTTATTTCACAACTACAGTGCGCGTGTCTTTGTGCATATCTCTTTAAACGTCAAACAATCCGAGGCAACTCTACTAATGAATTTTCCATTCTACATTTGTCGCGCGATTGCGAAAGAAATTTAAAATTCTTCAATTCAAATACTAATTCCGTGATATATTTTATTTTCTTCAATAATTGGAAAACTGGATCAATGTCCGTTTCTTCGTTCGTAGCGTATGTTTTTTCAATTATCTCCGAAGAAAAGATTATTTGCCGAAAAATTACATTAATGAACGCTCGATTTCATTCAATCGAGAGAATAGTTCAATGAACTACGAGATGAGAGCCAGGTGCGATTCTCGTTACCTTCGATCCGTCCAATGAAATATTGCATGAAAGATTTAGGAAATATCTTGTATTCTCCTGCTTTTTCTTACCGAGATGAAACGAGTGAGTAAATATTCAAAGGGCGGCCTGCTCTTGAACGTGATCAGAGCCGGTGCATTCTATCTCTTTCGATACATAAAGCACGCCATCAGGAACGAGATCGTCTTTGTGTGAACGATAAGACACGTATGAATCTCTTTTACATCGACAGATGTGAGTGAAGAACGAAGGAATCGTATAAAAAAACGAGGATTCACTTTCGTGAATGTTGATCATAAAGAGATCCTGTTTTTAACCGGAAGTTTTAATCTAGACGCTACAGTCTATCGTGGAAAAGTGTAAAGTTATCTCTTCTGACAGTGTAGTTCACACGTCGTTTTCACTGGACGTCTAATGGTAAATTTATGACGATAAATTTTCTTATATGTAACAAAATCTCTATCGGTCAGTGAACTAGCAAGACAAGACGAAGTGAATCCGGAGATTGTTAGAACTTGCAACTTGATAGCGTAAAGCCGATAATAATTAAGTCTAAAGGATAACGATGTTTGAAGGAGGATGTGCTGGTCTTCGCCATTGCACCAACGGAATATCTGAACGTTAAATATCCAATTAGATATACGACTGAAAAAAAATTTAATATACAGAACAAATACAATCTCTGCGACTCTCCTAGGAAGATTTAACTCAGGATGTTTCTCAATCTTAAATCTGCAGTCTTCCCTAGGTCAATTGCGCCAAAATAGATAATCAAAGACGATTCGCAATCATTTCTTTGCTTCGATTCATTTAAATTAAAAAATGTAGTCCAAGATATCGCAATCTTTCAAGATCATCAAATTGGAAGAAATTATGGAAAATCCATTCCCATCAGAGTTTTCTAGCCCCCATCAGAGTTTTCATCACAGTGTTTAAGCTCAGGAATATCTATTTAAAGACAATAGGTTTTTCTTTTTTAAGTATCAAACAAAATCAAGACTCTTCGTAGGCTGAATTAAAGACCGATTGTAAGATAGCAACTTTACTAACTTGTATTATTGGTTGAGCACTTCTTAAGTATATCGATTAAACAAAATAAAGTCTAACAGTCATTCAACTGTCCTTCACTTTGAAGAAGACTGATGCATCCAGGAAGTGAACAAGTTTCTGAGAATCGCGAAATGGATCAGTTCGCGTACATCCTCATCTCTGGCGACGGTTAAAGAGGAAATTGTCGCAGTGTAAGACAAGGAAGGCGATATGAGAGGCATCGGAACGGCGAGAAAGTGATCGGCGGAGGTGACGCCGAAGCAGGAGGTGACGCCGAAGACGTCGGTGATCGCGTCAAAATGACGTTGTCGATCCTGGCGCTGCTCGGCTTGATCCTGGCGACCGCCGGTGCCGAGCTAAGTTCGAGGATCGTCAGAACTAAGTACGGCGAGCTATCGGGCGTGATCGTTACCCTTGATCGATACCTCGAAGGTGTCGAGGTATTTCGCGGTGTACCTTATGCCTCGCCACCGATTGGCTCATTACGTTTCATGCCGCCCGTCACCGGTGCCCTTTGGCAGGGCGTTAAGATCGCCGATAAATTCGGACCTGTTTGTCCTCAAAAGCTACCGGAGCTCAGTGACAAGATGCCCAAGGGCAGACTAGAATACCTCAAGCGACTGCTGCCCTACCTCAAGAACCAAAGCGAGGATTGCCTGTACCTCAACATTTACGCGCCTGTTCAAGGTAAATTTTGTCTTTTGTTTTTTCACGTTGAAGCAAAAGGAAATGATCCCAAGTAGCACACAGCGCTAACAAAGCGTTAACAAAGCGCTAAAAAAGCGCATATAGTCGCTAAAGCGCTGCTGTGCTACTTGAGATGCAAAATAAACGAGATCAATCATTTAATAAAAAATATATAAAATCAGATAGTTATTTAGGAAAATCAGTAGAGTCTAATTTCAGAAAAAAATACATATTTGCGCTGCAAAATCTACAATTTTAGAAAATATAATGGAAATTTTATAACAGCATATTACAATTTAAATTTACAGTGTTAATTTATTCTATTCTTTATGACGTTTCGATAAAAACATCTCTTGATTTGAAGCGAAGGAATTTAAAATAAATGGAATCAATAATTGAAAGAATTAAAAATCAAATAAAGCATATCTAAAATCAAGCAATCATTTAAAAATACAAATCAATGAAGCATAACTCCCGAAAAATATTTGCGCTGCAAAATGTATGTATAATTTTGGAAAATGTAATGAAATTTTAACAGCACATATTACAATCTAAAGTTGCTGTTTTATTCCATATTTTGTGTTGTTTCGATAAAAAAAAAAAGACATATCTTCACTCGTTAATCGCACATTTACTATAAAAAATTAAACAAAACATGAAATACACTAGAATTCATTTGCTTTGAACCAATACCTATTGATAAGTATCTAACTAGTAATCAAGCTGTAGATTACATTTCAATTCGAACGGAAATCAAACGCAAAAGGATTTGAAGGATAAAGTTCTATTATCAGTACACAATTTTCCGCGGAAAGGGATTCGATAAACGCGTCCATCCATGGACAGATAATCTCGCATTGGACGCAGTTTATTTTCCAGATATCCAATTTACCTGTACAAATCGTAACACGCAATATAACGATCTCTTTTTATTTCGCCTGTAAACTTGTAATCAACACAATAGTTACGTGGGACATTTGCTATTGAGTCAAGTTGCAGTGCATCGACCTCGTTTTTGCATCTCATTCGCCTTCAGCAAACGCATCAGTAAAATACTACTTCCGTCCAATTACAATACGCGATGAACATCCATTTTGCGCAAAGTGTCGCGTCCAAGCGCCATGTTCGCGCTTTGTGACCGTGAAAGCGGTGATGTCACCACTTTCGGCGGAAGTTAACGATCCTCTTTCCCACGAATCAATGTAATTCGAGAATTTAAGATATAATTGCGTTTTTAAATACGCGATGCTACTCGTTTTACGTAAAGTGCCATTATCCAAGCTTTATATTTGCACTTATATATGTGGAAGCAAAGATATTACATTGGGAATTAATATACAATTTTTCTTCCCTATGGATTAAAATCAAATGAAAACTTTGGATTTGAGAGATTTTAAGATTTTTTATTGGAGAGAAAGAGAGAGAGAGATGCACATACACATATCCAGACGGATTTAAAAGAAACTTATTTTATGATTTTGTTTGCAAAAACTATTAATTTTACTCTCAAACAGTACATATGTAACACATTAATATACGTGTAAAATATTGGTTAAAACTCTGTTTGAGTAAAGTTAATAGTTTTCGTAAAAAAAAGTTTGTACAGGTAGGTTTTGTTTTCTGAAGGGGTATATCTTCTTTTAAATTAAATTTTAATATTCATAGAGATTTACATTAGATTTAATTTTTTTTACAATTAATTTCGTTCAATGGCTGATAATATTATGAGATAATCGCGTGCACTTTTCTAACGAAAGTTACCTCGTCGTAGGAAGAATACGCGCTTTTCTTACCACGGCACGAATCCCCTGAATGTGATCTCGTTAAATCAGCCAATTATCTTGCGATCCCTCGGAAAAAGGCTCAAAGATGGCGAGCCTCCTTTGTGCGCAGTCTTTTCTCGTTTTTTCTGCATAACGTAGCCGAAGAAATCCACGTCGATTCATCGTCTACCTTTCATCGACGTTCCTTGACGACGAAAGCTTTCGTCATATTTTCTACGAGTGTATTAATCCCCCTAAAGAATATCAAGCTTACACGAGTCTCTTTAATGTCGAATAAATACGAAGCGAAGCGCGTATATAGAATGAGCACATTAATGTCAATGTACATGATGCATACATTACATGTTATAGTGTTTTTTTATAAAAGATGTGATTATAATATTCCATGATTTATTATAAAAGAGTCCAAGAATATAGATTACAGATAAGTTAAAATTATATATATATATATATAGAGAGAGATTTGCGCGTAACATGAGAATTTAACATTATATATTTTAATAATTTATAATTTGTGAGATCCAAAAGCAAAATGGATTAAATAAGATAAAATATGTATAAGTTTAAATTAATCCTTTATCGATTATTGGCATGACCGTTTCGACGTACTTTCTTTTATATTAAAACTGTTCGTTCGATTTTCATGAAACTTGGCCTATGAAGTAATTTGATAATACTTTATTTTCGCATCTGAGGTTAAAAATATTAAAAATTTAAATGGTAACTCCAATATGGAGGGAAAGAATGTATTCAAAAAATAATTTGATTATATCGTAAAACTCAGATTTAAGGACTCTTTAGTTGCAAAGCAACATCACGTTTCCAATTTTACTTTATTCGAAGCTACACAAACAGTTAATACTAATTTTCAAACTAACTTGCAAACTCTGATTATGAACCCTGTGACATTAAATCCTCCTTCATTAGAAGGTACTATATATATATACACCCCTTTGAAATTTGATATTTTCAGGCTACATTCAAATTCAGCAATACCATGAACTTTCTAAAACCGAGTTTCATGGTGATCACTTTGTGTTACTTTTTTGAAATTTCATTAATTATAGAATTCTGAGGTCAAAATCAAATTTAGCAACTCCGAAAGCCCTTAGAAAATGAGGTCTTCTTTAAGTTTCTTTGTTCCGAAGAAAGCTTCTGTTCTCAAAGGATTAAAAGTAAAATACGTTGAGAAAAATAAAAATAATTACAAAATAGATATTAAACTGAAATAAAACGTAGAATAATAAAGAGAATTTTAATACTATGAGAAACGATATTTAAACTGTCCAAACCTGTTTTCAGCGTTTAAATGTATGTAAATGTGCCTTCTTCTTTCTCCTATATAATTTTACGTAGAGTAGGAAACATGTTCTAATACTATGGAGAGCACTTTCGCATTTTCTTCTCCTTGTTGAGAGTTACATATAGCTGAAGTACTGGCAAAGTTTTTCACCCGTGTATTGCAATGGCGGCTCGAGTACGCGTGTGGTGGTGGTGCTACACGGGAACTTAATAAGAAACTTTATAATCACCTCGTGCTTAGAGAGATTAAAGCTCGCGGGGAGTAACTTTCCGCGCGGACTTAAGTATCTAAACTAGATAATAGTTTCGAAGCCTAGGCAAGCCGATCAATCTTTACTACTCCTGGGGCCAGATACTCTAAAAGTATAACATCAATCCAATTTTGGACGTAGCAACGTAGAATCTATCGGCGGCTCTGAATACCAAAGTCTCCGCGGTTAGAAAATTATCTGTCGAAATTAACGAAAATTTGCAAAAACTGGCGTTTCCTAAAATTTTGTAGTATTTCAGGATAATAACTCAACAAGCGCCGCCATTGTCGCGCTGCCCAAACAAAGAATTCACGAAAGCGACCATTAATTTGCCGATTTGAATGGGAAGTGTTATTTTATAGCCCGTGTTCGTTTCCCATAAATCGCTTTGCAGCCGCGGAATTCGCGCAATCCTCTCCATCCCACTCATTGGTCCGCCATTGCGACATTATTTTCTACACACTGATCTCAAAAAAGATTTTGCAGTTATCCGATTTAAACCGGGAAGTTGATTTGAATTCAAAAATTTTGAAACATAATCCGCGATAATTATAAATTTCTAATTTTAATTGTATTATAGTTACGTGTCAATTTAATTCCTTATACTGTATTAATGAATTCTATTAATGTAATTAATTTTCAGTTACGTTAAAATTTCATTATTTTATTATTCTACTTTAATTATGAGTAAAATTATGGTACAAAAAATTCTATGTGTTGCATTCAAATGGATATTAGCTGCATCTGCAGATCGTAAATCGGTAGCTGAAGGACTTACAGTGTGAATACGTGACCCCGAGGACAATTGAAAAAGCTGCATTAAACATGGCGGTAGATGATTTATTAGGGGTTGAAGAGCGATTCCCGCGTGTTATCGCTTCCTTCTATCCCTTTTTCTATCTTTCTCCGTTACGTACTAAATTCTATTTCGATACTGAATGGCAAAAGCCTACCGCGTATGTTTTCCCATTCAAGTATCAAGCGATCTTTGCACCGCGCGACGTTATCGTTGTCGCCCTTCCACGATTTAGCGACAGTAAATTTCCGAGACGGGTAAAAAAGTGGAAAAAATAGTTCACTGCATTTGCAGATCTGGTAACGCACAAATTTTTAATATTATGCGCATATTCGACTTTTAACATTTTTATACATAAAACGTATAAATGAATTTTTATTTAAATTTTAAAATATTTTTAATATCTATGTGTATATAATTTCTGTCTTTCAATTTGATTCTACTAACCTACGATTAATTTTTATAATAGAATTTGATAATTACAAAGATAATTGCAATTATTAATAGTAAAGTATTTAATAATATTTAACAATTAATGTATATATAGTTTAATATAATTATATTGATAATTTATTAATTATTGATATTGTAATAATAAATTGTAATGAAAATATTTAGTTATAAGTTCTGTATTATCCATAATTTGAATTATCTTACTTATAGAAATACATGTTCATTAAAAGGAAAAACACAAAATTGAGGAAGAGAATAGACGTCTAATCTTGCAATATGTTAATGATAATTGAATATTAATTACAGATCGCCTCCCCAACGGGATCGCAACACATTACATCGATTTCCTGGAGCGGGCTTTTAAACCTTATCGTGTGTAAACGATAATTATAGGATCAACGCGGCGTAATCCAGTTATTAATTTAATTACGATCCCGCGCTAATTTCACGCCGCGCTGATCATTACACGGAGTATAGATTTAACGAATCAATTCCCACGTGTAATTCCGCACAATGTGCGCGCTAATACAACCAAAAACTTGATCCGTCAAAAGCGAATTTCCCTGTCGCAACTTCGTATCGAAATTCGCAATTATTATTTAACAATAATTATAAATCGCAAAGTCTATCCAAAATGCTGCTGCAGAGTTTCATTGAAATCATAATTTCCGGCTTCGAAAGGTTTCCCGGTGAACGAGCACGAACTTTTGGCATCGCAATTAACTTTAATTATATCTCATTCAAGAATTATATAAATCGGCGATTGTGCTATTAGAATTCCGTTTCTGAATATTAAAGAATATGCTAAAGAATTGATCCTCAATATTGCAATATCGCAAAACTAAATTTCGAGATTGAATCTTTTTATATCGGTTTCAAGTTGTTTATGCCACTTAATTGATTTCTATTGTTGCTTCTACTTTGCAAGGATATATTATAATTAAGCATATGCAGAAACGTTAACAAATTTTAATAATCTAGTGACAAAAGAACTTAAAAGTTCTGTTTAGTGAAATTATAAATTGTAAATTATGAATTGATAAATTCAAATAAGAGAGAAAGATCTATCCGTATTTTATAAGATTTCTTTTATCAAAATACTGAGGATTGGAAGATCTAAAAGCTACTTTCTGAAAATACATTAATCAGTAAGATGTTTTCGTTTCGAAGTTAAAAAGTTGTTATACAGTGACGTGACCATCCGGCAGAAACGGTGGAAAGGGAAAGTCTCGTTAGACTACTTAATTATGCCAGGTTAGTAATGGAAATTAACGGGAATTAGTAATGGAAATCGAGGTGGTACCTCGTCTGAAACTAATTCTGGTACTTCTTCTGCAAAACTTTGCGAAACGAAGTACAGTTTCTCTAGCATATATATCACATGGTTATAAATCGCCGCCACATATTGCAATGCCTTCGAGAAAGATTCTTAGAATTTAAGGCATTTAGCCTTCGTACTATACTGCCCTTCGAAGTTCTGTATTTTCCAACAAAAGCAATTCTGAAGGAACCATTAACATTTAACATAATGACGGATAATAATTATTATAGCAAACGAACAATTACATTTTAAAAAAAAAAAGAGAAAAACCATTTTTCAACTTTTCAACAAAAAATTATTGACTATAATCAAATAATATCGGCAAAAAGAATATATTATACTTTTACAAACATAATCAAATCTATAAAAAATCCATCCTTTTTGAATTTATTATTTTGATATCCTACAAGAATTATAATAAATCTGAAATAATTTATTAAAAGAGACATAATTCGAATATCGCCAACTTTACATTTAGGTATAAATGATGAAATAAAACTGACTAAATTTACAATAATAAAATTTCTTCTTTATACTTCGATTTCCAAAATTATCTTATCTCTAAATTCTTTGTAAAATTCACTTTTCGTTTCTCTCATTTACGACAGAAATAATTAACTGAAAATATATTATATATATATATTTGTAGAAGATATTATAATTCCATTGAAAATTTTAATTTGACAGACTAAAATTAAGTTAGTTTATTTCTGATGATTAACGAAGTAATTTTTGTCTTTACTAGCTCATTCATACATTGAGAAAAAGAATTTTGTTAATTTAACAAGCCACCAGTACTTTTAACTGGTGATCAGTAAATATGTGACAACAAATTTTGTTGTTGTGATTGCTGCTAGTCTACTATACCAATTATTAGTAACAGAAGCAAACTATATAGAATCTAATCTATCATTTAGATAAAGGCTTGTTTATATAGAATTCGTAGATGATCGTGGAGTCTTAAGTCATAGGACCAAGCACAGTCTATAAAAAGAATACTTGACTAGAATTTCTTACGATTTGAGATCTTGCAACCTACGACTTTTATATATATATATATATATACCTCTTATTTGCTCGCGATACTATTGATTATTTGTTACATTGACAAATTAATTTGCAATCGTAACAATCGATCGTTTTTTTAACAATTCATATTTGCTTTCCCTTGATTTGTTTCTATAACAAAATCATTTCTCTCAGTGTGTTATATGTAATATTATAAAATCATAGAATCATAGAATAACTTTACAAATCAGACCATAGATTAAAATATAAAATTAATACGGATAATTGTCGGCTTATCACATTATCTGCGATTTTTCATAACAAATATTATAATTTTGTCGAAATTTACGCAGCCTCTCGTTCACACTCACCTACGCAA
The DNA here is from genome assembly GCF_000204515.1 of Acromyrmex echinatior. The sequence goes on from NW_011627748.1 coordinate 208,779, forward strand.
TTTGATATGACATATACAAACATATCGTGCATTTCTTATCATAAGTGTTTTTATCACTATTTCTCAAGCGACATTTTCTACTATATAGTGATCTTTTTGTATAAAATATTATTCGAAAGTTAAGATCGTAGAACCGTGTTTGATAGCAAAGCTTTATCATCTTATGTTCCTTTAATAATTCTTTTATGATTCTTCTTTTAATTAATCTCTCGTGTTTCTTAACTCCCAATAGTTTGAAATTAATTCTTCAACTTTATTAAATTTTGAGATATTTAGGTTTTGCAAAAACAAATATCACATTACTTTCCCTTAATTTGTGTTTCCATAACAAAATCATTTCTCTCAATGTAGTAACAATGAAAACTACATTTTTTAGGTTGTGCCGCTTTTGAAATAAAGAAACCATATTGTCTTAAAAGAAAGCAATAAAAGAGGCATTAAATTAATTTATTGTTAACCAATAATCATTAAAAGATGCACATCGTATTACTTTTAATTATATATGATTAATGACACATTATTAAATTTGTCTCCTGTCGAAATCAAGAGGAAAATTGAATGTGATAAAAAGTCACGGGATAGGGACACGGGAAATGAAATTTCAAAGAGATCCACGTTAAGGGGAGAGAAGCGAGTAAATCGAATTTGTAGCGGGCGTGACTGTGAGGAACGAAAACGAACGGCGAGAGACGGGCGGAATTTCGCACAGCCACGAAACAGCTCTTTTCGCGCACTGTGAACGATTCCGCATGTTTGCACGCGTGTTAGCGAAAATTCTGCCGCGAAAATGCTTGGGAAAAATGTAGTTGTTTGTGAAGGGTCGAGCGTCCGCATTCCGTCAGTTCTCTGAACATGTCATTAATCCCTTCATCCTCGTGAGATATCTACATACACTTCTCACAAACTTTGCAAAAGCTATAATATATGCTTTAGGACATCAGAAGAGAGAAAAAAAAAGAGAGAAAATTAATCCATAATTTTTTTGTTTACTTAAAATATTGCATTTTCAGTTATATTTGGCTTTACAGCCAAATTTCTTCTTGTATTAAATTTTAATTTTGAATTTCTATCAATCCCCCTTTATTTATAGAGAAAAACACAATCATCTCTTGAGAAATTGAGCTTCTTATTATTTTTTCAATGACTAAAATATTCTTTAGTTGTGACGCAAATTCACAGTTGCCGATGCAATCCTGCAATATCGCAAGGAATTCTCGCGCGTACGGTAAAGTTGAAGGAAGGACGTCAACGAGGAATTATCGAGAGATTAAGGTATCGTCTCGCATTGTTACTCCCCAGACTCCATCACTCAAAGTGCTTTGGGAGGCGACTTCCGCCTCGAATCTCGCGACTCCATTTAACTCGGCCTTTGCAAGTCTACAGCTTCTCCTTCGTGAGCCATTAAATGCAATTGTACGCCAGGGTCTTCTCTTTCTCATCTACAAGCTTCCAATGAAGTATCCAAATTCTGTCTTCAAGAAATTTCAATTCACGTGTGCAATCCAGAAAATTGCAATCACTATTTGTTGATTTTACTCGTCGAAGTCAATAATTTCATCGTAATAACAACAGCTACGTTTCTTTCTAATAAATATTATTTATTCTATCAGTCCAAATTACTAGTACTGAAATATTATAAAGGAAGAAGAACAGTCTTTATTACCTTCAGCATTACAAGTCAAGAAGAAGACTTGAATACTTTTTACCTTATTCTTATACAATACATTCAGCCATCCTTTGTATGCTAGTTATTTTTAAATCTAATCCATAATCTGATCCTTAAATCTAATCCATACATCAATCTCAACGTGCATATAGTATTTTCTCGTTATTCTTATCTTATCTGCGATAAATTTACATTTTATATCTCTGCTATTTAATTAGGATACGTTTTACTTCCGTATTGTTGCCTCCAGGCTTACTGAAGTGTTACAGAAAAAAATGTATGTAGGCACAAAAGCGTATGCATTAATTTCAAAAAAACCATAAAAGGTGATGTGTTTTCCTTCCAGTTACAACATTTTCTAAATCTGCACTCTACGTCAATTTGAATATTTATCCTGTCGAACCTCGATACAGGTTGTAAGCTTTTAGTCTCGCGCTCGCATTTACAGGAAAGCCATTACGGGCCATTCGCCTACAATTCTGCAATTGACAGCTCCATCAAGGGGCTGCGTTGGATGATTGGACCGTGGAGAATCTTCCCGATAGTGCGAGAGAGAACGCGAGAGAGAGACGCTTGGTCACTGAGTGCGACTAGAGAACTATTCTTTACGGCTTTCAATCTTACCTTAAAGCTCTCTTTTCCTTTCCGTCCTCCATAGTTCTGTCTATCAGATTACCGTCACGCGCAGTCCGACTTCCTGTAAAAATAATCGAGAGATCGATTATTTGCACAATATTTTTAAGATATTTTTTGGCAAGAGCCCGCATAGCTTTTTCTAAATCTCTTGCGTCGCGAAAAGTAGAAACGACTGCGAAAAAATGAAGGATGAAATAATCGATTATTTAATTAAAATACACATCTGGCGATTGCACTTCATTTCGAAATGATGAATATGATTTAAACTTTTACCTTTGCCTTATCGGAACATCGATAATCCACGAATGCCATTTATACATTTAACAATGTAAGGGTGCTAAATACGTAAGCAAAATAGTTTAGATAGCTCGCGCAAATAAGCGATGATAGTTTAGCGGGATGAAAAGGCATTCGCAATTCGATTATCCACGGCGTGGCGCAGTTTGCAGCTCGGGAGGCCGAAGCTAAATGCAAATTTCGCAACTTATGACGTTCAGCCGACGTAATTTCGTTGCGAACTGTAATGCTGCATAACTTCGATGCTTGACGAGCGTGAGTCGTGCTTCATTGCGTAACAATGGCCGGTCCACGTTATCGGAAGCTTTTTAATTACGTCGCAAATGGTCGGCGAAATCAATTACGTGTCTCATTTACATCGTTTGTCTCCTATAGACTAATAATCGACTTTGCAACCTCTACGAAAATCAGACTACACTTTCCTAGGTAAAATTTCTTGATAGGTCAATCATAACCTTTTGTAGGAAAAGTAATAATACTACAAATCACCATTGAATTACAAATATAGAGGACCTTTCACCTTTTTCCAACAATTTATGTTTTATGTTACATTTTTATAAATAAATATTTGAAATAATAAATGTTACATTTTCGATGTTTATTTTATTTTATGGCATTTAATATTACATTCACAAACAGGAATTTACAAACAAAAAGTATTGATTAGGTAAAATTTCAATGTAATTTGACCTTTTCAAAATAATGCAGTATTTTGTCACAATTCTTAAATAACGTTGGAAAGGAAAATGTTACATTCTTCTCATTTTTTACATATTTTTTTCTCCACTTTTATAATTTTTATTGCTCGGAACTCGTTAATAATAATTATGCGGCAGCGTAACTTTTCCGGAAATCTGAGTCTTGGGGAAAAAAAAAAAGTGTAAAAATGAAATACAGTAAAGTCTCTGAGTGAAAGACGTATTTGCCGAGAAAGGGTCTTTAATATTTTAAAGCGGGAATTAAATACTCTTTTGCGAAAGAGGTAGAAATAAAATTGTAATTTGAAATTCCGGAAAGAGTTCGATGAAAATTTTATCGAGGCAACTCCGAATTCGAAGCGATGTTTCGTGAACAGAACAACGGGAGGTTTGCTATTAAGGACATAGAGATTTGACGCGACCGGCGACCTGGTTTATCGTAAGGACCTAATAGAAACGAGATCTACGAAATCCGTAAAAAGTTTCAACGACCAGTAGAAAGTTGGAACGCATAGTAGACTGCTTATTACGTGTATAAGCGTGCGTATGCAGTAGTACGTAGCTACATTATACAGCTGGTACGCCAGTCGGATGCTAAAAGTAATAACAACTTTCGGAACTTTCCTCGTACCTGCATATGGTGTCCCATGATGTTCTGGTTCCCTACGATATATCGGATATTCTGAGGCTAATCTCAACGATCCTGGCCCTGAACTTCGAGAGATAATCTGCCACTAGTGGTTAACCAATTTATTGTTATTTTAATAGACTAAGCAGCATAGATCGACTCATATGAAACCTAATAAAGGGCGTTTGACGATCATATTCAAAATTAATGAATTTCCTGCGGTAATGTGATGGCTGGGAGACCAAACTCAAACCCTATCGGAACTTTGAGTACTTGGTGCAGTTAATTAATTGCAAATATTGTGTTCTACTACTACCGAGTCGGATACTGTATGTGAGATGTTGTGGTAAGGATGTATAATTTGCCGTGTCAACAAACTTAGAAACAGCAAACTATTCCTTAAGATACTATATCAGATTTATTCATCTGCCTTTCGCAAGTCAGACTTTTTCAAGCGTTGATTACCGTCAATATTAAAAATCTATCTAATATTTCTGAAAAAAATTAATTAAAAGGCTGTTATTGTAAGCTTCTTTCTCATTCAGAAAAGTTTGTTCTTGGAGAAAGACGAGAATTGAATTAAATTAAAATGGAATTAAAGATAATTTCTGATTCGGTCTGTCGTATTTAAAAAGTAACCATAAACGGAAGCTGGAAATATGTAATATCGTAAACTACATTAATCGTCAATTTAATAATGATGCTTTATTATATTTAGAGAGATTTATTAACAGAAGAACTATTTCGATAGAAAGGTCAGAATAACCAGAATAACCGGTTCAGATTAATTGTTTGCGGATCCTCCGACTTTTTTTTTGTAACAGAAATGGAACGAGAGTGGATGCGGTTACTATATCGATAGAAAAGATAACTTTTCAATCCACCAAAAGGTTATAAAATCACTTTTTCTCTTGGTCTCCTCGGGCACAGATCCCTTCAATCTTATGGTGGGAAATACACGCAAACTTTGCGGTCAGACGGATTGCGTATTCACGTAATTCCTCGATCGAGGGAAAGAAATTGCATTTAAATGGGCCATGCAAATCTACAAGGGACGGGGAAAGGGAGCAGATCGGTGAGCCCTACGTCCTGCGCCCCCAACCACCCCCGCATTGCGTGCACGAGAGAATCTTGTTATGCTAATACGCGGCAACATTCCGCGGCTTTAACCGCCTGGCGTGCGGAAAACGAGTCACTGATTTTTGCGGACGATCGCGAAGAAGATGGCGGTCGCCTCTATCGATCGTGTCGCAACAACGCTTGGCTTGCAAAGCGATGATGTCGAACTAGAAGAAATTACTTTCAAACGTATTCTTCCCCTTTTTAAACTGTGTATAAAAATAACATTATAACTTGAATATGATTTTAAAATATACTGTTACGAACAATTCTATATATGTTATTATTAAAAATACTGTGCAGTATTGTAATCCTATGTATATTGTAATAATGTAGTACTAATATTGTAATATTGGAATATTGTAGAATATATCATAATTGTAACACTGTAACTGTAAACAAGCATATAAATATTAATTGATTTATTAATAATGTTAACAGGTATTAAATTTATTATGTTAATGAACGATCCAGAATTTCTTTTCAAGGAGAGGAGGATTTATCAATTCTATTATCACATAAACAGCATATTTTTTACGTTGAATGAATTATTGTTGGATATTTTAGAAAATAAAGTGTCTCCACTTTGTCTCAAATCTTGGATAATCTCTAAATTAATGGATAAAACGAGATGTCAGAATTGAAAAAAAGAAAGAAAGAAAAAGATAGATAGATATCTATTTGTCATTTTTTAGCTTTTGTTAAACTTTTACTGTAGGATCTCTAATTGAATGGAGTACTCATTAATATCTCAGCGCATATTTTTTTTTCTAACTCAAAAATTTAGCGAAAATTTTTCTTATGTATGACAGACATTCTATTGAAGTTTTAATGTTAAATTGATTTACGCTGTTTATGTTATATTGGTAATAAAGATTCATTTCCAAACAGATAGCTATTTTAGTTACATGTTTCTTCTGTACTCGAAAATCCCTAAATATCCGTGACACGAAAAACTCACGAAGCTAAGTTAAATTATAAAGCGCAGAAATATTCGCGGTGACTTTATCTGCTCGGTTATAAGGATCTCTCCCTCTGAGGTCCTTCCATCGCGGGGGTGGTGTCGCGCTTAACGCTGGCATAATTATTTCCAGTGCAACCAACCCCGCAGTCGTATAAAACGTCAGCCTCAGCATGCGCGAAGGGGTCGCAGCTTTGTACCGCGAATGAGTAGGGATGAGGAGGTGAGAGGGTGAGAATGGTAGACCAGGAGGGTGAGATAAGGACGGCGGAGGTCCTCGAAGCGAAGGATGTCTCGTGCCGCAGGCAGTAAAAAATTTCTTTCTCCAATTCCCTTCGTCCGCTTTGCACCCCCCTTGAACCCTCTTGTCCCATTTTCATTCCTGTATTCGGTCTTCACCCCCGGAGTTCTTGGCAGGAGACTTTTTTAATGAATGTTCGCGGCTTAAAGGGAGAAAGGACGAAAAAAAGAAACGGACGAGTGAAGCGCAAGACTAAGGGAATAGGAGCCATTAGAGAGAACATAATCCTTTTTACTTCCCCTCTCTCTTTCTATCTACACCTCCGTGAGCTAGCTAAGCGTAATTCACAAACTTTTGTCGGATTAAAAATGTCCGTTGGACCGTCATGGCTGGCGATTTCTGTCTTCATTCATCATCGTGCGATGTACTGTGCTTCAGTCGCCAAAAGTCACTCTTTTTTAATTCTCTTTTATCGTTTTGATGTTTCATGTGCAATAAAAATTAACTAATTTACGACAAATTTGAAAATATTGAAATTAAAATAGAAAACGAAATTTAAGAAAAGTACATAATTGTTGAAACTGAGGAGTATCCTATATAATCTTATTTTATTTATTGTTAAAGTAGAAAAGAAGAAAAGACGAAATTAATTACAATCTGAAATAAAAGATATTAATTTGGAATTTTACAGCATTAATAAATGAATGTTTATTCCTTAAAATGCTTTATACAGTCGTGACGGTAATAACACAAAAAATTGTATTAGAATTAAATTAGAAAAGAAGAAAAGGCGGATTGGTAAATGAATGTTGATCCCTTAAAAAATTTTACGCAGTCGTAACGACATAATACCAAAGAAAAGCTATCTCGCGGTTACCATTATACGAGAAAAGACAAAGGATTCAACAACGCAATAATTACTGGCACGCGTACGGAACGTATACTCTCGGCCAAGGGTTACAGTTCTATAATGTCACCGTTGCTTCAAGGATGGGTTACCTTTTCTCATTAACTTCGCAAGAGAAAGACGTACCCGGCTTAAAAGGGTTATGCTAAAAGCCATCAACCTTTTGCCCTTGTCATCTCACCTTTTAATGAGATAGCAGAGGGTTTTATCATTTCTAACGAGATACCCATTGCTAATTTTAACGTTGGGAGCAAAAAATTAATACATCGAGAAAAAAAGAAGGAAATATAAAGGAATTAAAAAACATGGATAATATTGATACGACTGACGGGTTTTATTAAAAGGCAGTGACGATTCCGAACGGATTGACTTTATTAAAGAGTTGCAACAATAGCGGAAGACTGAGATTTCCGGGCAATGGAGTGTGGAGCGATCGACATGTTCTCTAATCGTCTTTGGAAGTTCCGAGAATGAAGTGCCGAGCCACGGATTAAGTGAGATTCTGCGCTCGAAGGCAGAGACGAAGCGAAAGACGTTAGGCGAGGTACGGGGAAAATCGGGGGCGTAACCTGAGCGATAGCGGAAAAGCGGGGGAAAAGTCAGAGAACGATATTCCAGCGAGTTACTAGGTCCTCCTGAAAACGGCAATCATGGACGCAGTCACAGAGTGCTGACGGGACAGAGATTGCTTTATTCCCAGATTTTCCTATTTCACGTGAAACACTTGTCGCCGAATACGAGCACAGGCTCGGGGTCGCCGGGTTTAGGTACCAACGGACACAATGCAAAATCGTCTATTGTAAAAGATGCCGAGGCGTGAGATGCCGATGAATAATAGACAGCAACCTACATATGTTGACTCTCATGACGTGGAAAATAAAAAAGCGAGGGAAAAAAGATAAATTTAACCGAATTTACAAATACATCCAATATTCCTCAAAGTTCGGAAATCTAAAACATACGCAATTTTAACATTTCGACTCTCAAATGGAACGGGCCGTTCGCCATGTAAATAATCTTTTCAGAACTTCTAAAATGATTTTGATCATTTTTAGGAATTTTTCTAATTGATTTTTGAAGTGATAATCTTTTGTTTGAGACAAATAAATGCATGATATATAATAAAATATGATATAATAAACATGCTACTATACAAAAAATTTTTAGAGTCAGTTGCTCATACGACTTAGGAATTTATGTCTCGGAAATCAGTATGATAAAAAAATTAAAACTTAATAAGGAACAAAAAGAGAGTGTACAATTACGTTATACAAATAATTTTGAATACGTTAAAACAAATTATTTCTTATAAATGAAATTTTAATAAAATCCTGAGAATTTATATTTCTTTATAATTTTACAATTAAAAATAAGAATATCGAGGATAATTACGTCAATAAAGATTCAGAGGACTTCAATATCTTGAACTTGAGAATTTGTACATAAAAATTGAATATTGAGAATTAAAAGAATTTCAGTGATTTGTAAATCTAAGTTGCAAGGACTTTAAGGAGTTAAGGGTACATGAATTCGAGAACTTCGTGATCTAAGATGAGACGCGTTTCCGAGACGACAATGAATAATAGATACGAACCTATTTAGCTTTCGTAGCGCGATCTCGATGGAATAGAGAGAAACGAAGAGTAATGTGAAGCGTGTAGAGCGAGAGGAAGGGGGATTAAATTAGTTGACGTAACGGAAGGTTGTTGCACCTCTGCGAAAGCTCCTGCAGGTACTTAACAGAGGAACTATATTCCAGGATTTCCATTATGCTGCGAGCAAAATAGCCTTTCTCCAAGTTGCCGGGGGAACAATACGCAGACCCCCGACAATACCTTCCAATACGCAAATTTGCGCTTCCTGAAGACATCGAAAACCGACACTCATAGACTTTACGCACAATTTATGGCTACACGCCCTCCATAATAGCATATAATAAAGAGTCTTATAATAAAGAGTGCAGAATTGCATTTTTTACAAACAATACGAATAGAAATATGTCCATTCAAAATATGATATATGATTCGTAAACAAGCTGCTTGATTTTTGTCTGGCCATCATTCGAGAGTGTCATTTGAAAAACATAACTGGGTCAGGAAATACGTATTCGCGGCAGTAACGCTCCCGTTTGGGTCCCGTAGGACAGAAGACAAATCCGGGTTACGGAGATGCAGTTGCTGGGAAGCAAACCTCTGGAGGACTGAGGTTAAGCCGAAGTCGAGTGTGGCCGTGACCGAGTCCTACCAGGACTGAGATCTCCTTGTTTTCTCACCTCGTGCAAGATTAACCGGCAGCGCATTCGGTACCCTGCGGCAGGATTAAATGAATTTTTCACGAGGATCACTCCTTGTTCCGCCGGATCTTGACAGAGTGCATCAAATCTCCCAACTTTTCTAGGAAACAAATCGCAGATCGCGCTCACGTAGAACCTTTTATTGCTAACGAGTCTGCTTCCCAGACAAATCTTTTCTTGAGAGAAGACAGGATTTGTGAAGAGATCTACTGCTGAATACTTGTGTGTCACTGGATTCGCTTTCCATCAAAATTGATGTCTGTATCTACTTATGTATATATTATGAAAATAGAGGAAAATGTGATATTGTAAGCTCACACATTGTTTTTTATGTATTTTTTCATTTTCAGTTATATTTAAGTCAATATTATCACAAACAATAATTTATTGGTCTAAATTTAACATAAAATATACTTGAAACGATTAAGAAAAGTGACTCCTCTCTTATATATTTACAGACTCTAATTTCTTCAAGTCTATTTGAACTTTCGACGAAGTCCAAATAGTTGGAATTTATAGAAAATTCATAAAAAATGTATTAAGATATTATTATTCATAAATTTTTTTTCATGAATACATTTTTTTAACAATAATTCAGAATTTTACGATATCCATCTAACAAGTTAGAAACCTTTCTTGCAGGAAATGGTATTAATTATAACAGAATTTTAAGTGGAGTCCACGTTAGGAAAGGTTCACGCATTACTATTTTTTTTCTCTACTTAATTATTCCAAAAAGCTGAGATAAACTCGATGATTAAATTTCAAGTAAAATATTTAAGAATGTTTTCTTGTTAATCTCTTCTCCAATAATCTTTGTTTTTTCTTCGTTTATACAACGTGAGTAAATTTTCTCAATATCTCTCTCGAATGCAAAATTGTTTCAGGCTTGTTTTTGCTTTTATATATATATATATATTAAAGTACTTAAAGGATTAATCTCCTTCCTGAAGATTTTTTTGTTCATGCGAGTGATCTTCTTGGACATATCCAAGGACCTGTGCGACCTTGCGAAGAAGACTTGTAAGGTAGAGAAGGGAAGTGGCGCATTATGCACAATAAAGGAGAAACAAGAGGGTAACGTCAGACACACTTAGCGTCGGAACTTTTTGCCGGCGGCTCTCGGGCCATCCTTCTTCCCGTCGGGAAGGACGCCGGGAAGGAAGAGGAAGGTAAATCCAGAGGCAGGATTTAAAACGTTCTCAGCGAGCGTGTAAAACAGCGACGACAACGGGAGAGCTGCGACCGCGCAACGACACAAAGTGGACCGGGTAAAATTATTTCAGAGAATCCAGAGAAATTATTCCGGACATTCTTCATCGCCAGAGAAATGTTCACCCTCTCGGCGACTTTCTTCCTCGTCCGGGTCCTCGCCCTCTGCGGCCGAGCTTCCATTTGTCAGACTACCGAAAGGATCCCGCAGACGACTATCGGGAAGAGAAATTGAATGTTTGATAGATGAGAATGACGATCGAATAGAAGCTACAAAATGCTTTCTAGTAATTCTTGAAGCCATTCTATTCAACATTACGAAGAACTCACCTTTTTAAAGAAACTCTTTTCATGTTTTTCTCATGTTTGAAAAGTCAGAATTGTAAGTTTGTTTTTGTCCCTCCAACAGATTTTCCTCTCTTAAAATTGCTATTCCCTTTTCGAGATTATATACTTTTTAATTTTTACAAAAATTTTTAGTTTTGCAATTAATTTTTTATATTTTTCGAATGTACAGCTTTTTCCGTTCTCTGAATTATGAACTTATTCCTGTTAGTTTTTAAACTATAAATTGTTTATAAATTCATTCTTTTATTTACTTTGTGCAATATCTTATTATGAGATACCGAGTTCATTTTGAGTAAATGCTAGAAGTCTATGGGCAGAATGTTAAAAAATAATAGGTCGTTTTGAAGAGAATTTAATAAGCTTTAAGACAATGTTATATAAAAAATTGAATTCAAATTCTACTTTCTTTGAAAATTGAAGAAATGTAAAAAAGTAGACAAATCGCAAAGCACAAGCAAAAAATTGTGCTCCTAATATGAGATGCCCCAAGAAATCGATAATAAAACGCAAAGTACATCAGTATTGCAATTAAAAAACGTATGTAATGTTTCTAAAATGCAAACAGATACAGCCAGTATGCGCGCAAAATGAACATGCGATGCATTGTATCCAGGACTCGTCTTCAAGTAGTTCGAATCAAGCATTGCAGAAGCAGGCATGTTAACATCGGTGTTCATTCCGATATTCCTTTTTATTATTGACATTTATGTTTTAGCAACGTTTTTCGCTATGACATAGGAGTGTAGATTATTTCATATTAGAGATACTCTGAATATCTCATATTACGATTTCCACATCTTACGGTTTTATAAATCTAACTTCTGTAATTAAGTAATTCAACATATCTCGTATTTTTCTATTAATACGATCTTACTCTATTACTACATGAATTTATTGCCAAATATTTACTTTTTATTAAATAATACACAAGGCTCATCTTAACATGACTTGAAGACGTCCAAATTCTAAAATCTTTTTTTACACGATTACACGAATAATTTAATAATAAATTTTTTCCTAAGTAGTTTTCAATTCAAGAGCAATAAATTCATGGTGGAACGAATAGATAGTAATAATAGATAGTAAGGAGCTTTCCTCTACTATAATAATTTAAAACTAATCGTATCTTTTTATTAATCCTTTTTATTAATCCTTTTTATTAATTTTTATTAACGTCATCAAGACATTTATTTTATATGTGTTTATTACTTTAATGTGCGCGTGTTTGTATTCTTAAACTATTATATTTTTTCTCAATCTTCCTCATCTTCAAAACCAATTCCGAATCTTTCTGAAGACGCCATTCATATCTACTAGTGTCTATTTGATTATAGCCAGAACAAAGAAAAATTCCAATCTCGCCAAAGTGTTGGCGAGCAGTTCAATAGCTGTGAATGCGCTTTGACCAATAGCCGCGAGTTGTTAAGTGATCGTTCACACGGATGCATCCTTGCGTCTAAAAGGGATTTACTGCCCGATTTATCGACCGCGTTAAACGTCTTCGCGTGGTCCAGTCCGATCTCACCCGCGAATTATGAGGACTACATCGTTGTGAGTCACAACCCTCTGTCGACCGATCTAACGACTCAAGTTCAGCTCCCATTCGCAGGCGAAGTGGCTTTTGTCCGGCTTTTGTCGGCACCGGATCGATCATCTATAAACGGCTTCTCGTTCAACCCATGCGGCTCTATCGAGGCCGTCGCGTCCGTCCACAGATCGGACGCGACGTATCGATTACTTCGTCCCGCTGCACAATGCCGCCGCGGATTATGGCACTTGGACGATTTCTCCGGAACGCACATCCCCTAAGCGAGAGAGCAGATTCTATTACCCGAGCTGCTACATGTTTTATATATAAGTGGTTCAGGATCGTACATTTTTAACTCGCACACTTTTATACTGCTTTTAAATAGTTATAAATTGTAATTATTTTTATCTCAATAAGTTAATAAATATTAAACATTAAATAAATAACAAAGTAAATACAGCACGGATCATTCCAGCAATATTATGGTAACATTGCAAATATTTCGGCAAGCTTCTGTGTTGTATATATAGTTGTTGTATAGATCAATATACACAGCAAAGTAAATAGTATCATTATACAAATAATTATGATATTTAATAAATTAACGTTCTATTAAATACCAACTGACAACTTCTTTGTAAAAAGATACACTATTTTTTAACTTATCTTTATTATTAACCCATATCGAGTTATTTTAATAAAGAATAACTTCGCGATTCAACATATCAACTTATTGCATTCATTTTTTTAAGAATACTTTTGTATTCGCTTGTGAATAAATGTGGTATTGCTCGATATCATGTCCGTGGATACACAATGAGATGGATACGAAGAGAGAAAGAAAGAAGAGGATTTTTCGAGGGCGATTCAATATTGACTATTGCCCAATGAGAGCGAGGCGTACTCGACATCAAACGAATCCATTCGCGCGCAAGATTCCCTCGTTCACGTCTACGTTTTTATCCACGAGTCACACGTATCCCGAATTGTTCGCAGAAAAAACGAATATACATTAAAAGAGGACAGCGTTGTGCACACTGAGTTTTACAGAAAAAAAAAAAATCGATGGAAACCGATAGATACAGAAAAGGTCAGAAAGCCGAGAAATAAAAATTGCAGTACCTAAAAATCAAAAACCTGAAAACGCTGAAAAATTACGAGGTGTGGAGAAGTTGAAAATTTTAAACGAATCTTTAAATCCAAAGACAAGGGAAAGTAAAAAAAATTTAATAAGTTAAACATCCGTGAAAGCTACGAAAAGAGGAAGTTAAAAGTAGTTAAAATCCTAAAAGCAAGGAACGTGTCTTCTGCATTTTAACAGCTACAATTCGCATTCACTACTCGTTCGTTCGGTATATATTATATATACCCACCTTTAGGAGTACGCACGAATGACCATCGGTGGATTATTTAAACAAATGTGTCCTCGTTAACGACGACGGAAATGTCGCTAGCAGTCACGAGCCGCGTTTACATTAGTTGCTTGTCAGGTGGTACGGACGCAGGATAGGTGGAAGCGATTTATGGGGGGAATAAAGCCGAAACACGCTCGACAGACTCCACCGATAAACAACGATATAAACAATTCGCCATTGATTACAAACATGAAGATCGATCGACGATTTCCATGGATTTATGGCAGGATTTTTGACTGCCTTATAGATAATCAAGCTACTCTTTCAATCAGGATTAGAGCCCTCAGGAAATAAAAAAGTTAACGATGAGTAACGATAATTCAATCATAACGAAAAGGTTTCGTGAATCAACTTATTCACGATGAAAAGGTACATTGAAAAGAATCATTTCATTATACCGAATAATCTTCGACATTTTATTTCTCAACAAATAATACAGGTATTTCCTGTAGGACTTTTTAGACTGCAAAGGGATATACTTTTCAACACTTCCATTACCCTTCTTTTTAGAAATTCCGCTTTGAATTTCTTTTGTAATAACGCAAATTCGTATACATGTATTATACGTACCTATTAGATTGAGAAGAAAAAAAAAATTTTTTTTAAACCGATCTAAATGCCTTAATTTGATAATAAAAACTCTTAATTAAATCATATTTTTTTGTATCATGTACTCATTTCATTTTCTAATAAAGAGTTTTTATTGTTGAAGCATTTGATTTAAGGATATCAAAACCACAAAGCGATACACTTTAAAACTTGTGAAAAATTTTTCTAAATCCTTAAAAACGTTTTATAATCCAGTTAAATGCTACTTTTAAAGACTCTGTAGAAGATCCCGGGAAAATTTCAACTGAATCTTGTTTTAAGTAAATAGACTTATAATTTGAAGGGAGTCACGACCCATTTGAAGGCTTGCTAAAATTGATCTTGAACTCGAAATTTGGTCATTTTTTTCACATTAATCGAGCGTATATTATAGAACTAAATGAATTATGGTATCGTGTTCAGCGATAAAAGAAACATACAGTACCATATTAAAAATCCGGATTAAGCCATTCTTGCATTAAATCAAACATGTATTAAGAAAAACCGAAATTTTGATTTAAGAATCGTTTACTAGTGACCTCTAAATCTTAATATTCTTTGATAAAAAATTAGGGGTGTTCTTTTGGCAAATAAAAGCTTTTTTGAGCTGAGAGAACAATTAAAAAAAATTTTTTTTCTAATACATATATACAGCTATTCATAAAATAGAATTTTAAGTGATATATTGAATAATAAAATTTATTGGCTATATTTAATATCAAAAAATTACAAGATTAATTTACAAGATTTTTGTTTCTCAATACACGGATTCTTAAGTATTGTATGCATTTTTCCGTAAAATAAAAAAAATAAATTGTAAATTATATAAATTTGCAAAGTCTTTTCAAAAATAATTTCAAAATTCTCTCTTTTCAAAATTCTTGATTTCTGAGAACCTGAATGTAACGAAATTCTCTTTCTCCCTCCCTCTCTTTCTTTTTTAACCTTACATTTTTTTTCAGCAGCTAAAAATACATAAGAATCATCATTCAGACAATGAGAAACAGAAATCTTGTAAATTAATGTTACATATAAATTTTGAAGATATTCATCAGCGAAAGAAAGAAATTTTTAGCGGCCTTATGATAAAGTGTATGCATGAAATTCGTAGCAAAAATTATTGCACACGTTTTACGTTTCACGTGTCAGGCTTCCGTCGACGTGTCCGGTATGGATTGATTGGTCGGTGGTTTAATTAATGAACGATCGCGATACGATGAGCGGGATGCGATCATTTCGGGAGAAAAACCGCGCGACCGCTCGGCCGTCGTCCTACGATAATTGATGACGCTGACAGAAAATTGATAATTCATTGTTCGCGTCCGGCCGAAACGAATAGATGGGCCGCGTCAGCGAAATAACAGAAATCACGAGTCGACTTCAACTGTCGGTCTGCAGTTTCGTTGTTGCGTTCGACAACTGCATCTGCAGCAATCCCTAAAAGGGTTAAACGTTAAGGTTTTCTTCTAAACCACCATAATTGAACTGTTATCGAATTCTTAACACTTTGGAATATTACTCTAGGAAATCGTCGAAACTGTTTGTCACCGGATTTGAGTGGTTTTCAGATATTTGTAGAGTACAAAAAAATATTAGACCTACATATTTTTTTATTTGTTTGTATCAAGGTTTAGGGATTGAATCAATCTCTCAAAAATAACAGATTTTTTTTATTTTCAGGAAATATCTTTGAAACTATGAGATATATGAAAAAATATTTTATACAAAAATTGTTTGATATTTTATATTCTCGACAGTGGTGTATTCACATTTTCCGAAAGTGTCAAATTTCTTTATTCACTCCTAACCACAAGAGTTGCTCCGACCCCTAAATCTAAACGGATAAATTTTAAAAAATTGATTCAAACATTTTTTTCGGTGTTCTACAAAATATCTAAAGCTCAAAATGAGTGAGGGATAATTCCGAAGATTCCCTTGTCAGTCATCGAGATTTATCGACTTTGACAGTTTCCATAACCGTCTAAATCCTTAAGTCTTTTAGTTTCTGAAATAGTTAGAACTTTGTATCCCACGATTGATAAATTCTAGGATTCTTCTTTAATGCGAGGAGTCAGGGAAGCTTCAACTTTAAGCTGATCTTGAGGACTTGGAAATCTCGAATTCATCTTTGTTAGTTTCCGGAACGTATAGATGACTCTACGAATCTATAGCTCTGAAGTAACCGAATGTAACCTCAGCAGCAAACACCGGATATGAACGTAGTTTCCAAGATAACTACGTAATAGTTTAAGCACGATGTGGGAAGTCGAGCGCTACACGTGCGATCAATGGCGAGTTTAAGTCTTGAATTTATGGAGTTGCTTAGCGATACCCAGACTGGATATATTGACTTTGAGAATCACTGGACATTCGCGAAATACCTGTTTCCATTGCTAATAGACGGTATACAATAACCGGTGTACAATAGGTCTTTCAGGCTGAGCTTACGTAGGTCTTACTACTTGCTTGGTTTTGTCCTTTATCAATATTGTTATATTATTAACAAATTAACGAGTATAATCAAGTGAAAGAAAACGGCAAAATGATTGAATTAATAAAAATTATTAGTTTAAAGTTTAAATTATTAAAATGAAAGGCAGCTACCCCCCAACACACAAAATATAAAGATTTTCATTTGGAATGCAAAAGTCATTTTTTATGATTTTAATGAGCTTCCAATTTTTCTTAACTTTCCGGTGAACAATTACAATCTAATGCGATTGTAATATTTATTACCTTGGTAACTTTCTGAAACATGAAATATCGTGTTGTTTAACGTCGCATTTATCAATAAGTAAAAGACAACAAGTTTTTAATTTGAGAATCCAGTTTGTTCCATTTTTTCCCAATCTTGCTCGGCTAGTTTCGCTTTAGCATTCAATAAAAATCAAATTGTGTCATGCTTGATTCGCTTCGACATATTGCAGGTAGATATCGACTCCGGCGGAGCTGCGGGCAGCACTATCGATCGTTATTCTGATTAGCACGGTAGAATTCGCGCGTACGATACGTCCGTTCATGCAGATGCGGGTGCACGCACCGGCGGCCATTGCGGTTTTTAACGATGGCCGGTACGAAACAGCGCGGCGCTCGGGTACTCGTATAAGCATCGGCGTATAAATCCCGATTTACGGCACTCTGGATCATGCCGGTTTTGTTGCATTGTTGTTATTCGAACGCGTGCGCGAGCGCACGTCGCGTCGTTACGACGCCGACGCCGCTACGCGCGATTGGTTTCAAGCAAACTGCGCTTCCGACTTTATTGTCCAACGCCTGTTTCGATGCGGCACGTCGAGAATCACGTGGTACCCACCATTTCCGCCCGGCGTAATCGCTTCCTCCCCCGCGCAAATAACATTCGAAGATTCATGCGATTCGGCTGTACCACTTTTTGCTCCATGATGAATTATTATTACATTTGCCACCGAATTTGTGATCCCTCACTTATCATTTTCATATACAACTAGAATAATCCACGGGTAAAATATGGATGCCGGAAATTGAGATTAGGCATTATAACGTCGATCTATCTTGCGTCCGTAATGCACTCTTAAATGATGAATTAGTTAGCATTTACATAATTTCCTTAATACACTATTAAATTCATAACATTATACCCAATTTGAATTATTGTTAATCACTTCTATGGGTCGCCACTGCTCAATACGTCGTTAATTTAACTAAAACAACAGAATTAAACAATTTAAGATATGTATCAAATTTCACTGAAATTTAGTTTATTATTTATTAAATACATTAATATGAACATCGTTCACATTGAAAATAAACAACTCAACGATATAGATATATTGATTTATACTTTAACACATACATGGAAGTTAAATGTAATAAAATATTATTTAATTCCGACGATTAGGTTATCGTTTTTTCTCTGATATTTAACAGTATATTTTTAGTAATAATTTTATTGCAATTTACATATTACAATGTATGCTGATTTTTAATTTATTATTTTACAAAATTAAAAAAATGAATTATTATTATATCATATTTTATACATATAATCAGAAATAAAGAGAAGAATGTTTTATGTTTGCTATTACGTCAAATTCATATTTACTTTTGCCATTAATGTCTTCCAATTTTGCCTTTATCGTACAAAATACTTGATTTATTGTAACATTACTGAAGTAATACGACAGTTTTGCAACACTTTGGGCACTGCATGCAGTACTATTAGAATGACCTAGATAATAGCTCGACTACTCGGCAGGACGTCGGTGAAATTACGGGGTGGTCGCCATTCCTTTTCAGAAGACACAAAATGGAAGGATTAACATCCTCCAGCCGACTATAATAATAGAATTACCCCGACAACGAGCTTGGGATTTTCGGAGGCCCAGGTTACACGCCCGCAAAAATACTGCTTCACAGCGTAATGTCGTATAGCTTGGGCGATAATCCGGTCTCGGATGAAGTTGAAAATGGGGTGGAAACACACCGACACCCTTGCCGGATCGTAAACCGCTTTGTACATCGTGCCGCTTTTTCCGGAGGACGGATATAAACTTGCGATACTGACAAGATAAGTTTCTCGAGAAGTCCATCTTCAGAGTCAGCCTTAGAATTGAATACTTTTTCCAGATTCATGAAATAACTTGTAATAAATAATAAAAAAAGTTGGATGATGAAAAAGGGAGAAAATATTTAATAATACAGAAAAATAGAAGTGTACAATAAATAATTTGTGACATTACAAACTATGAATCATAAAAGAGAAAGAAAAAATATATCTACTCATCTTTAATTTAAAAATTCAAAATATTACTTTTGTATCAATATTACAGTATCGAATATAAAATATTTTTATTAATATTTTGCACTAAATATCAGTAATTTTTTAAGTCCAGAGTTTATGGCTATTTTAATCATGACGAACGTATGCATATAATAATTTAATAAAAGGATTTAAATTATAAATAATGAACTCATTTCCTCGTTTTCAAATAGATTGACCATTTTATAAATGATAAGAAAAATTAGAATCTGGAAAAGATGTTATTTCTGTAAATCTTTTTGCCGCAAACCAGGGCATCTCCTTCAGCCTTCGTGTAATCCCCGAATATATCATCTGAAAGCGACTACTGGCTAAATTTTCGATTTAAAAATAGGACACGCTGTTTTACTGTAAAAATGATTTCTCTTTACATTTTAGGAGATGTCAAAAGTACCAAAGGAAAATATATTGAATCACAGAATAAATGGTTCTTACGATACAAGTTCTCTCGGGTTTTTTATTTAAGCTAAAGTTTTATTTCTTTTAATATGTTTCTTGTACTCTTTAATATTTGAAAAGTAACATAAAATCAGTTTACATAAGTCTATTTATCAGTCAAAATTCTAATATATAATTGCATTTGCAGAGAAAAGGAGGAAGTGAAATTTATATTGTTATTCGGTCCGTGCATGCAATTTAATGGCAAGAATAAGTTTGGTAATCTTTGGAAAACTTTCTTATCTCGTTAACCGGGGCGAGATAAAATAACACGATGACTACGGTATGAGCGCAAACGAAGGAGAGTTTCCAGTCGCGACTACGATTACGCAGCTAATTGTACCTAATCGCACCATAACCCATTAGTTTCTTCGATGTCTGTGTATCTTTCTTCCTCGACGACCCACTTTCGGCCATCCCTTTCTTCTTATCACCTCGCACATTTTCCAGGGAACATATTTTATACTTTCGACGACCCAATTTAGATCCGTGATAAGAACTATCCGCCATTACCAAGTATATCGCTGGATCGTTGCTTTCACGAAATTTTGTAAGTTCAAGTACTTCTGAATATCTCTCTAACTTATCCTCTAAATATTATGATGTCATATAATAAAAAAAATCGAGGTAAATTGAAAAGTCGAACAAATTTAAGGAGCTATACAGAATTATAAAAAAAATGTATTCTTCGTATAAATTTTCTCGAATTTTAATCTTCCTGGCGTTATACAGCAATTATTTTGGAGGGAATAGAAATTTTTCTGGGGAAAGGAGCCCCATGGGGTGATTCTCGCCACGCGCTGAAGGGTTCGGCATAATCCAGAATATGAAATACGAGACAGTCGCGTTGCCTCGTGAAAATATAACGGGTGACTGTTAAGTAGCAATATCAAGTCCGATGCGGGCAAGTATGGTCGCATAAATTTCGCCATGAGTGCAAAGAGAGACAAGTAGCGCTTTACGCATTTATAGCGAACATAAAAGAATGTGGATTTTATAAATGAAACATTCCCAGTCTGCACGGTAGGACGCGGGGGAAATAAGAACGACAGTCGTGCCTGTTACGTGAAATTTTCAGCGTTACCGGTAGAACGCTTGTTAACAGTTTATGGCTGCTGTGGCCGTGTTTGTTCCTCTGCTTCCTGTCTGCGCCACCGAATTTATTCCCGCCTACTTCGAGCTTATTGGCTCTCTGCGGAAAATTTCCACCTTAATATCGCGAAAAAAAATTCAGTTTCGCCCATTCTAATTTCGCAGGCATTCATTTGCAATTCTTTATTTGCATTTGGGTCAAATAAATTATTATTTTAATTTTTTCCACATTACTCACATGCATATACTTCCTTTTCTGTTATATAAATTGGATATTTCTTTTTTGAATAAATCTTTTATTTGTAACAATTAATAATAAATTTTAAATATACTGTATATACACGTGTAAGTTATCCAATTTACAATATTAATTTATTTAATCCACAATAAATCCATCTCAGAATTAAGAATATAAAAGTAAATATTATTTTGTCTCTCTTTAAAAGAATAAACTAAATTATCGAACTGTTTAAATGAATTTAAATTAAATTTGTAACATCAAGAAGAGTTCAGACCTTCCAAGGACTCAATCATTTTGTCGTTGAGTTGAATCTCTTACATTATAAATCTGTTTCTGTCAAATCAAAATGTGATGAATTAAAATTATCTTCCACGCATTAGCACCAGAGTAATTTTCATTATATTGAGGGTGAAAAAGGTAGGAAAGAATTAAAAAGGAAAGAGAAACTGCGGGACGTTTCCATCACGGTGCACCTTTCAACCCTCGTGGCTCTTTTATTGGTAGCACAATGTGATTAGAGAGGCGTCGATAATGGAGTTACAGAAAGAATCGTTCTGGGATGACAATAAAGTGACGATTAACGCAAAGTCTATTCCCTTTCGAGATCTTTTTTTCTTTGATTACAATTGACCTAGGATTAACGATTTATGACCCAACACAAAGATACCTTTCAAATATTAGCGTTCCAAATATTTGATATAGATTTGATGAAAGAGAGAAAGGGAGAGAGAAAGAGAGAGAGAGAGTAGAGAACGATTCTTGACTGGCAAAGTATATAATAAAAAGAAACAATTAAGTTGAAAAAATTATAATAGAATTGTTTTATATCATAACAGTAATTAAGTCATACTCGTTAAATCAGCAATATTTTCCGCAAAATTTTTCTACAACGAAAAGAGATCTCTTTTATTTAATTAAAAGAATGGAATCAGTGAATTACAAAATAATGAAGTACTTGAAATATAAAATTTAGATAAAAGTGCAGGTATTGTGTGATAAAAGATACCACAAAGTAAATAGCTCTATTTTGAAATATATTTATCATGTAACAAATAAATTCTCATACACTCGAATTAGTTAAATTAGGACTGAATTAAGTTCTTTTCGTCCAATTGTCGTTGGCTACTCTTTTCTTAGCCCCCTTCAATCTAGCCTCTTCTTAGTCGATTCCCCAATGTAAGGCAATAAACGGCCTTGTCATCGTCGGCCATTGATTCCTCCCAAGTTTGGTAGAAAGGACTATTAATCAGGCCCTCTAGCTCATTTCTGCTGTCGCGAGACTAGAGAAGAAAGGACGAAGAAGAGACGCACGAATGGGACAAGAGAGGGAAGAGACGAAAGTCATTGGAGAGGAGGAGGTTGAAAGCAATATTTCAAGCGGAGATCAGATCACCGGACCTTTTCTTCTTCGATGGCCATTAACTCGAATTACGGTCGCTTCGCCGGCTACCTTGAAAAGATGAACTCTAGGACGAGGACGAAGACAAGGACATCTTCTTCGAAGGTGGCAAGCAGCTTCGAGTCTTTACGATTTTGCTAGCGACCGAAGCCGAAGAGCATTGCAGTCCCTTCTACGGGACTTCTAAGTTTCTCCTCGAAGAATCTACGTCATTTACCTCACTCGTAAAACCCGAGCACCGAGACATGACGTTACGTTACTGTGATTTTACGTTTGGAAAAAAGAAAGGTACTATAGTACTTGTCATTTTTGCTACCACAGAGAAAGGATACTTGAGGAGACTCTACTGTAATTATGCAATTATTACTCTACTTGATTAGAGATTCTATTACAAATCCTTAATGATTATTTGTCTTTTATAATTTTAATTATATGCAATTATTTCTTGGCTCTTACAGACTCGTGGTATCAGTACATAAAATGAAAAATTATTTAAAAAATGTTTAATAATTTATTCAAAACATTTTTACTAAATGTATACATCTATAAAATTAATTTTAAGTTTTTTAAATGGATTTGATTTTTTAACTGTCATTAAAGACCATATTAACAAGATTTAAAAGTACTATTAACATTAATTAATTCTACAGAATTTTAGCAGGGAGATAATAAAATCCTGTGGGAACAAAATTGAGAAGCCACAAAAATGTAATTGCTCTAGCGAAACCCTTTTAAGCTTTTAATCTCCATCACACATATCAATCATGCTACCTACCAAACTTTAGTCATCTCTACAAGCCGCTGGACGGTACTGTTGTCGAGTGACAGATATATAGCAATAGTGGTAACAATGCGGCAATTGTGAAGAGGAGAACTTAACGGTTATTAGAAAGCAAATGTACATAAGACGAGCGTTAATCGGCGACAGCGGTCGTTTTAATTACCTAGCTAGCGAGTAATTGCCCCACTAATTCCCGGGCTTTCCACTTACATCGCACCATCGTCGTCGATCCGTCTCTCGAATCTCCGATATCACGTTCCGCCATTCGGTCGAGGAAAAAGTTTAATGGCCGACTGAGTATTAAACAATTAGACGTTTCCAGGTCTGAACCTGCGAATTACGTTCTTTAATTAAAGACTTCCGAGACTTTGGGATTCTGAGCTATCCGATTTAAAGGTCCGAAATCTTGGATCATCCCAGATTCTTCAAACTTAAACTCTTTAGGAATTATATTTGTAAAAAGATTTACTTAATTCATTTACTTAAATAAAATCACAAATTAAATTATAAAATTAAGCCAACAATTTTGTAAGTAAAATGCATAAATAAATGTATATAATAATAAGAAAAGAGCGACGTAACGTAGCAAATAGCAAGTATAACAGTAATCTAACTGTTGTTATAATTTCCCATTCAACAAGTACATAATAATGTGTTATATTACTTTTATATTGTTGGGAGGAAAATTGTAAGAATTATGTTACTGTTATATGGTTAGTATTTGCTAGAATAATAACAATGCACGAAAAAAGATTCTTTCTTTAAGAAGCAATATAATTGAGTAGGAGTTGAAGAAAAGGATGCTTTATTATTGATGCGGTGCAGAGCAGTAATATTTACTGTAGTGGAATAGAACGGATCAACGTTTAACTTGGAATCGTCTTCCGACTGGACGGGAGAAACTCACGTTTACGAGGACGAATCCTACAGAATTTTATGAGCACCGTCCGTGCTTGCGTCCAAGCCACACACCGATAAATCGTCGGATTGACCACCATCTTACATTCAGGTTACATCGCAGATACCTTCCAAATAATCCCGCTTTCTTGCGTTTATACGAAATGGTATAGTACAAAAATTCGATGACCTCGATATAAAGGCCACTGCCATTATGATCCCGGACTATCGCGTGTGACGATTCGTATAGGAATGCACTAAAAGGAGGATATCGGATTTATGGCCACGAAATCTGGAACGGTCTTCATCTGAAATCCCAAAGAGAGGATCTGAGGATGATCGAGTCTGTTTACGGAAGTGCTTCTTTTTGCGTTAAATTCTTGCTTATCAGCAACGTACATTAAGATTCATGGAAAATACTTAAATGCTCGAACTTTCAAATGCTGCATCAACAACTTTGGCAAATTTCAAGCTTCTTAAAAAAGATCAATAAAAATTCCAGAAATTCACAATTTAATCTTAATATCTGACAATAAGTATTATGAAAATAAATGCTTTTGTGCAATTAATGCTCTCACAACTGTTGGGCAATTCTTGGGAAAATTTTAGCACATCTTTTTTGTAACTCTCTTAGAGATTCCCTTTATGCGCAGTTCTGTGAAACCTTAAAGTAACTCTTTGGCAATCCTAGACCAACTCCTTTGCAATCCTTCCGAAATCCTGAAGCAAATTCCACAACTCTAGAACAACTCTTCTGCAAGCCTGGGGCAGCTCCTCTGCATCTCTCGTCCTGCCGTTCGGAAGAACTGAGTCGCGGCAACGGAAACAAGCAAAACGGAGCGACGACGTTCCCGAACTCGTTCGTAGTACAAAGTTACCGCGCATTATAATGGATTTCGCGTCGCAGATACACGAAGGCGAACGAAGTTGCGGTTAAAGCGGCGGCGCGGTGGTGGCGACCCACCTCCACCTCCAGTCGGAGGGGGTTGCGCAATGTTCGGAAAGTTGGTGAAGTTCGGCGGGGAGCAGTCGTTGCCCGTGGCGAAGACTAGAAGACAGAAATGTCGTTGAGGAAGGAAGGAAGTCGGAACTTTCGCCGATAATAACCGGCATTTGTTTAAATGATTTCTGCCTCATTATTCCCGTCATCCCGCGAATCCCCACAATTGCGTGCTACCCAAGTAGCGCGGTGTTTTTTCAAGAATATTGTGAGTTTAACTCTTGCAGAACAAACTCTTAAGTTTGGAGACAGTTAATTAAGAGGATAATGCAAACATATAGATAAATCCATTCTGTGACAAATATATTGTAGAGTAAACATTATATGAAATATTTGGAAAGGATGTCAGAAAGATTTCAGAAAAATTCAAGTTTATATGTGACATTAATTCCTTTTACAATTAATAAGAAATGAATAAATATTACTGCCAAAATTTAAAAATTTATATTTTTTTTTATGTTTTCAATAACTTTCAATGGACAACACACTAAAAGTAACATAACATCAATGTGATAATTTCACATTCAATAACTGTTATGTAACACCATGTATTATGTTACATTTATATTGTTGAGTGCGAATTAATTCTTTACAGTGTTTTATATAAAAGATGCATTCACAGTATCATTAATAATATTAACTGTCTGTTGACAATGTGAAATTTTCATTCTTTATCTGCAATTTGAATTATTAAACTTTGGTGCAGGTTCTTATATTGTTTCGGATTACATAAAAATCCGAAAAAAACCATCTTACTTAATTTAACAACAAGGCTTTATTATCATAGAAATAAGTTAAATTGTATTTTACTTATTGTTTAAGATTACTTTCACCAGAATTCACAATAAAAAAAATATCGATTGTGCCTTTAAAGTCCAACATTTCTATTAAAGGATTAAATTGTTTGTTAATTTAATTGTGATATTATATTTTTGTGATATTATATATTCCGGTTTCAATTGAGGACAGTGTTTTAAGACCGACAAATAACCAGAGCGCAGTTTGCTTGAACAGAAAATTGTAAAGTTCACACAAATATTAAGTATCAAAACTCGCTTTAACCAAATATGTCTGAATATGACATTCTCTGCTTATTTGTGTTGAACATTTCTCGGTGGATTTTTACTTACTATTAAATCTACTTTTTGTAGCTGAATTATATTTTTATACTTGAAATGAAACAGGTCTGTATTTGAGATTTGATAAAAGCGAAAAAGAAAGTTTTAGTACAGTCCAGTGCAACAATAAAAAATAAACCTATTATTTCATGTAATTTTTGTTATTCTTTTTCGTATGTACTGGATCGATGCAAAAGTTCGTGTCCGATTTATTATTCAAATTCCAAACAGCTGCTATTTTTGTTAAAAATAAAATAAAAATCTAAATCTTACTCTATCTGGTAAGAAAATGTATGTAATCTATTTTTTTTAAATTATAATGGTTTTGATAGAGTTATGAGCAAAGTCAAAATATTCATTTTATTTAATTTGCAACAATTCAGTAACAAAAAATCGTAAGAACATTTTTTAAAAATGATTTTGTAGGGATAGGTTTAAGCTTTTACGATAGAGAGTCGAAAATTTTCTTAAAATTTTTTTGGGCATGCTACAAAGTGGAAAGAAAATTTTTTATTTTTTTCAGCTTGTAGTTTTCTATATGTAAAAATTACAAACTTTATATAAACTAAAAAAATATAGTAACCATTCGAAAATAGAAATTTCAAGCTTTATAATCTTTTTTTTAAATTTAAATTTCGTTTATTTTTGACAAAATTGCAACTGTTTGAACTTTGAATAGTAAATCGGGCACGAACTTTTGCATTGATCCAATATTATATAATAATTATGTTATATAATAAAAATTAATTTTGTCTATTCTTATTTATACAGATATCTTACATATTTGTTGTATATTTTCTTTTATTTAAACTGATTAAAAATTTTTTAGGAAATTAAGAAATATTAATATAATTCGAAAAATTTAAAAATGAAATGAAATGAAATGAAATGAAATGAAATAAAATGAAATGAAATAATATTCATAACGTCTCCATTAGATATTAAAATATTAAATCAATTTTCGCGTGAGTTATGGCCCTCCACGGTGCTGGATTATTTTCCATCGTCATATGTTAATCAAATATATTTACCTATCCATTAACAAATTATAACGATTCTGATAAAGGGGAACGGTGGAAATATAATCCGCATATTTGTCAGATTATAATTGTATAGGAACGTTTTTTCCTACTTTTGGCATTTATTGACGCTGCAATAAGCAGCTTTAGCATTGTTTGTCCCGCTTTCATTAAAGTTTATTACTGCGGATTGCTGTAGATTGCCGGATTTATTATTATTGGATTACTTTACTCCACAAGCTATTATTCTACAGTTTCTTTTACTATTTACTGAAAAATTTGTGTAAAATATCTTTTAAAAAGCTAAATACAGAAAGGTTTATGTTCAAATTTTTTTTTATAAAATTGTAAGAATTTTATATATATGTATATATATATATATATATATATATATGTTAGTTTATAAAGAAAGAATTTTTACTGTGTTTATTTTTTCCAAACTTTTCTAACATCACCTTATATATTTATCTCAACGTACTCTATTTCCGACTTTAGAAAAATTTTTCAGAAGCTTTAAGAGACCACTAGCTTTATCCACGATCCTGCAAGATTTCCGCTGCTGGCAACACGCCGTCACATTTCCTTCGACTCTCGCCCTCCCCTCTCTTCGTTCCCAGTTTCTCAATTCTGGCACTCCAGTATCGTCGATACTAACGTTAAGTGATTTCTCCAGAAAGGGGCAAAGTTTCTCGGAAATATCGTTCGCGCGGAGGATTTGCGCTAGAAAATTTATTAAACGAAACTTCTGAGCCGTTTAGCGCACGATACGTCTCAATCACTCTTGATCGATTTTCTCCCTATCTCATTTCGCCCCCTTATAGAATTCGAGCCGACTCCTTACTAGGTTCGTCTAATACGAGAATTGGTTATTAATCGACCGTAAGATTCGTTCAGAAAAAGCGATTGTGATTTCAGTGATTGATAATTTCAGCACAAGGAATGTTATAATTTAGGGTAGTAGCAAATAAGATAATTGCCCTTAACATGATGAATTGAGATCTTAGATATTGATTGGAATGGATACGAATAACAGAATCGCTCTGAGAAAATAGAAATGAAGAAATAAAAACGATCAACCATGACGAATAAACAAGATGAACAAACAGTTTCTTTAAAATTTTTTAAAAAACGTTGGTTTTTATAAAATTTTTACCACACATACAATACATAAACATGCAATATATAAAAATAATGCGTTTAAACTTTTTAATATTAAAGATAAACAAATGAACAAGATAAACAAAAAAATTTTTTTTAATTTCTTTAAAAAATAAAATTTTTATAAATTTTGTATAACACGTATAAATATATAATATAAAATAATGTTTTAAATTTTGATTATTAAAGATAAATAATTATAAATGGTACATATGATATAATTACGTATATAATATTTAAAATTAAAACGTATATTATGTGTAATATAGAATATTTAACGACAATAATATATGCAATATTAAAATGTAAACGTTTATCATAATTATTTCGTATTAAATAATATAATATTAAATATATATAAATAAAAGAGCAAAATATAATATTATTTATATTGAAGACATCTTTCAAACTACAATCATGATCACAATATTTTATAAGATATTATTTCGTGCAAAACTTACAGTGCAAAACTAGTTAAAACAAGACGATACAAGTGCACTAGAGCGAAAAGAGACTCATTAAATTACAGTAGTAGATTATTGCAGCTTGATAAAGTCGGCGTCGCGGAAGGAAGAAAGTAGAGAAGAAGGGGTTGAGAAGGTAACGAAACATTTTACTCGGTTATGCAGTTTGGAACGTTGCCAAAAAATATCAAAAATCTTTTGGCCTCTGGCCAATCGAGGCTAAACACAAACCGCAACTATACATAACAGATAGTAGTCGAATAATAGCGCTTTATTTTGTTACACATGCATGTACCTCTTTCTCTCAATTCATATGTTATACATGTAAGAGTATATTTAAGCGTATTTTGCGAACAAGCACAAATCCTGTTTAATTATTTTGTCAGCTTGTTAGGTAAATCAATGCTATAATGTGTTTGCTTAATTTGAAATATATAATTCCATAGTATAAGCTATGACGAAAATGTAAAAGAGTAGAATTTCTCAATATGTGGATAATTTTTCAATAAATTATTGCATTATAATAAATGTAATTCAGACACATATGCAAAATGAATTGCATTTAATTACTTCGTTGTTTTGGATTTCCGACATAAAATTCGCAGCTTAACTTGAAAATAGTCACTCGGGATGTTTTTATATCCCAGCGGTGAGAAAATGTAAATTGTTGTAAAATATTGTTTTATATGAATCGTTAACATATTTTCTTTCTTTTTAAATATTCTTTACGAACCATTAATTATGCAATGCTACCGAGTATCCGCAAAAAAAAAGTATTAATATTAATTAAAGTATGTATTTATTATTTTATTGTCATAATAAATTAACGCGCTTATATTTAATATTTGTTTGGTTTCTACTTTTTTTAAAATTATGATTAAATCCTTATTTGTAATGTTCTCAAGCTAATAAATCGGAAAACAATAATATACAATAATATACAATATAATATATAGTTTGTCATAAAATGTTTCCATTTGCACGCGAACGATCGAACATTTCTTGATATCGTCTATCAAACGCAAAAAAAGTTTAACTTAATTCCATTTAATTTGTATTATTTCTTAAATAAAATTTGAATAAATCAAATACAACAAAAAATATCATAATGTAGTAAATTTGGCAATTTAATTGACATCGATGACATGCTCCATAAAAGGTTACTTTCACGATAATACCAGAACTTAATAGTTTCATTAAAATAATGATAGATATCGTAAAAATTATAGTTTTAAGAACATTAGCGATTTGCAACATTTATATTTACTCTCTTTTTATTACTTTGTACTAAAGAGGACCCAAATCTAGAATCGAAACGTATGCGTATTTTTTTTACTATTTCGAATTATTGTATTGTATACTATTTCGTTTTTTTTATCATTGTATTGAATTATAATCTTTTACATACGTACTTCCTGTGTCAACTTATTTACAGGCTTTTTCTATGTAATTAATATACAATATATTGCTAATAATCCAGTAATTTTTAATTGCGATATAAAAACATCCTAGGTGATAGTTTACGTAAACAAAAATTAGTGATCACGTTCGAGTTAAATATCACATTCCTCTATGGAATGGAGGAAGAAATTGCAATTTAATTTATCAATGATTGAAGAGTTGAGCCAATATTTCTTTATCCTTATATCGTCTAAATTGTTTTTGATTTTCGACGAAGCGAAAAAAGAAAAATGGAAGACACTCAAACGGAATCTGCTTCGATCGAGACACTTTAGCCGGCGAGGCAGCGAATAAACAGGAATTCTTGCGCGTGGCGGTTTTTGTGAGAGCCATGTTTGTTTTATCCTCGACTGCCGAAAGTAAAGAACCAGTTCGGGTTTGTGTCTTCCGCACCGCTGATCATATCGGCAAGAAAGAACTCGCGTAGAGGACTTTTCGAAATATCGCTAAGAGATGAAAATACCCGGAAGGATCTCCAAGATGGATCTTCGTGCATCTCACTGCATTTCTTATCTTCCGTCACTGTCCCGAAATATCCGACCGAAGAAGTTCTTCGATGTAAGCAAAAAGTGTCTTTTTCTCGTTTAACCAATCGTGTGGTTTGTAGATTCAAAATATTGAAAGCTTTTACGTTTTTCGTATAAAAATTCGAAATCTGCATGCTTATTTCATCCATGTTTAATGCTATGACATGATAAGTTTTCTTACGTTTATACTTTTTTTTTATACTTTCAAGGAAAGAAGTCTATTTTGGATCAATCACATAATTATATATCAATTGTATATTATATTATAGGTAATCTAGGAAAAAAACGAATTCGTATTCAACGTTCAAAAACCTACAAGAAATGACTAATTTCAATGTTTTCTTATCGTGTAATAGAAATATTAAAAATTAAAATCTTTAAATTCTTGTTGAAAGTAATTATAATCTTTAGACGTTGCCCTACTCATTCAATAATTCATCAGAACTATCAAAGCTTAAAAATTCAGTCATTAACACTCTCCACAAAAAATATTCGTATGTCTTCAACATGATAAATCTATCCTTTATGCTATATAATTTGACGACTCATTTCTGTACGCGGAGCCTAAATCTATACAAACTGTGTAAAGTTCTTTCGGTGTGAAAGGTTTTAATATCATATCACAGCCACAGATGGCAGACGTATGGTATCACGAATAATAGAAGACGCAGTTAAAGCTGTAATTCTGCGAGAACTTGTAAAGAAAGAGAGAAAGATCCGATGGCAGTAACGCACCGACTTCGGAATCTCGGTAAGAAAAATCCAAGGAATTCCAATATAAAAGGCGACTGAAATCGCGCCTGCCTGCACCACCTGCTGTCGCCTTAGCTCGTTCGATCATGATGGCTATTCCCATGATGTCCGTCTCTCGTTTTCAGGATCCCTCCTCGCATGGATGATCCCGAGGGATACGAGGCACTTTATCTTTCGTAAAAATGCACCTGCACATCCCTTGATCACATGCAGAAAAATAGCTGGATAACCAGATTTGTCTAAACTGCTTGCACAAAAAAAAACAGGAATAGAATAAATGTAATCTGTTTAAAATAAACGATTATTTAATTTAACATAACTAAATGTGATAATTTTAACATGTATAATTGAAATTATCTCTACAGAAATACAGAATACATTTATTCTCCGTTAATTATCAGCTCTTTTCGTTAATACGTAAGTATGTATAGGTACTTCTTTAAAGAAATACGAAATTAATAACGCAACGCAGATAATTATACATTGAAAATTTAGTGACCAAAGTTAATTCGCTAGCATCGGCTTACTTATATACTTGATTAAAGGTATGATATTTCATAGATAAATAAATGAGCACGAAATGGTAAAATTGCCAGCGCGATATATCATCGTTCACGAGAGAGTTACGATAGAGTGAAGCGTGATTTCGCAACCGGCGCGGTGGTGTTCTTATCGATTTTAATTTCATGCAATATTCAGTAACCGTAGTTACCTACTGCGTCCCTTCATCGAAATTCAAGTCTCCGGTACTTACGTAGAATGCAAAAAGTCAAGGGTTTCGCATCAAAATTCAACTTTTCTCGCGATGTGGATTTTTACGTTCTACAATTCAAAGATCTATTCGCGCTCCCTCTGAAATTCACAGATGTGCAAGTTTTATGTTTCGAAATTCAAACCTCCGCAAATTCGTAGTAGGACTCCAAAGTAAAGATAAATTTTAGATAAATAAAAGTGAAGTATGTATACGTCCTGATATTAAAAAATCAGGCTTTCCTTTAGAACTCTTGGAGGTTTAAGAATTTACTCTTTGCAAAAAGTTTCTTCAGCAATTTTTTGAAATGCAACATATGTTTAATTTGAAAAATATTCTTTATTTTAACAAAAGTTAATTAACAAAAATTAAGTGTTTCTATAGCAATTGAATGAAATCAAAGTTACATAATATCAAAGTTATTCAATATTTTTAGTATATTATAATGTATATAATAGTATTTCTAACATTTTACAATATTTTATAAATAGGAATTTCTGATCTGCCTATTCATTAATTTGTTTGTCACATATCCTAGTGATTAGCTCATAACTTCTGCGTTGATTGTTGGATTAATTTTGTTAGGATTCCCTTGCAATAAGAATGCATGTAACTCTCAAAGCAGCTATAGCGATTATCGAAGCGCCATATTCTGAAGTGACGGATAGCAAACTCGATATAGCGAACGAATCTCCAGTCGGTTGATTTACTCTTGCACTTCGAAACCCGATAACTCACAACTAGGTCGTTTCCGATCGGCTCTAGCCCATCAATGCGCACCGAATCACATTCCACGAGTACGTTTCTGTAACGTACGTATTTTGAAAAAACTAACCGAGTTTGTTGAAGTCAATTGACAGCCATTCATGCCTTCATGAATATTTTGCATTTTCTCCGACTTCGTGAAATTGCTAATTTCTCAGATTAGTATAATACATATTTGTACTAGGCTACAATATTCTACTAAAAACTTTATGGAATAATAATTTCTTATATGTAAAATATTGTTATAACAATTAATAATCACGCTTACACGAAAAGAACGATTTTGCTGAACTATCAAATTTAGCTAGATACAATTCTGAAAATAATTTTGTTAAACTATCAAAATAGTTACGTAGGAATCTCAAGCACGATGAACAATGCTGCAAATAGTTTTGAAATTCTAGTAACCAATTTAAGCGTCCTACATAATTATTTTCAATAAAATTATTTTCAGATCCATGACTAAATTTGTAAATACTCCAGCAAAACCGTCTTTTGATGTTTTTTTTTATAGTAATACTTCCATTTTATGGAAGAATTAATCTATGCTTCGGTAAATGTAAAATAACTAATTAATTTTTTACCGTACACGGAAGAGACAGTTTTGCTATAAAGTCCAAAAATTTAGATAGTTGTAATCTGAAAATATTTTTGTTAGTACATCAAAATATGTAGTTGTATAGAACTTAGCTTAAACTGCTAAAATATCAAAACTTTATACAGCATTGCTGATCATGTTTAAGATTCCAACATAATTTTATTGTTTTGGTGATCAAACAAAAATATTTTCCAATATGTATTTAAATTTATTAATACTTCAGCAAAATCCTCCTTTCCTTGGCACGATTTAATTCTCTTTTCGTTATCACATGCCATCGAAATGACTGATAAAGAGCCTTAAAGCTATTCGTAAGGCGAACGTGATATCGAGCAGCGAAGTGCAGTAATTGCGAAACTTTGACGTGTCGGACAGGCGCAAATTTCTGCGCGCGATGTTTACGCGCGGCCACGCGAAATCGCAGTGGATGTGCCGCGAAGTCAACTGACAAATTACCCCTGCGGTCGTGCGGGGTGGTGGAATCGTTCGTCCTCCAGGTATATTCACGCATTTATTCCTCGCGGCGCCAACATCAACGATTAACGCGTCGCGGATTCCCAACTTAAATCGAAATTTACGACCAGCCCGCTCATGCCAAATGTCACATCGAAACTATGACAAAAACATTATATTACCTAAATCATATATTATATTATTTTTATTTTATATATATATATATATATATAATATATGTATTATACACATTTGTTATTGTTATGCTATATTGATATATATTGCTTACAATATGTATTTATCTTCATTTGTTCTATTTTATCTCATTTCAGTAAAATAGTTATTAATTTTCTAAATTATTTATTGCTTAAATTTATTATTTAAATTATTTATTAGATTTAAAAAAATTATTCTTATCTTACTATTCCGTATTAAGTTTATTAAAAGCTTAGATAATAAATTCGTTCCATAACATCTTAAATATTTATTAAATTATAAACTTTTTTTTTCATTTTAGATCGTTACTATAGAATGAATTGTTTTTTCTAATACAAAAATGTGAGACTACAATAACTTTTTGAATTATAATATAAGCTAATTTTAAATGCTTATAAATCAAAAATTATTTTACTTTTATAGCCTCTATTATTATTTCTGGATTCTTTTTAACATTCTAAAACGAAAATACACGTTTCCATTTGAGAATGGGAGAAATTAATTTGTCTAATAAACTTAAATGGACTTTGCGTAAAAATAAAAAAGGATTTACAGTAAATTCACCGATTCACATTTTTTATTAGATGTTAATGAACAATGCAACTTTTAATATTCATGTTACTGAAGGCTGTTCGGTTGAACCTCAATATTCCATTCATAGAAATAACAGATTTCTCGGCTAAAGATCAATTAGAAGTAAAATTAGAGCCTGAAGAATTTGCTGAGAGCTCGTCCAAATCTTCATTAAATATCCTTAAGGAGGGTTGGTTTGTTAATTTATCTGATATTACCATTCTGAAGAAAATTCAATATCTTGTAGTTGAAAATTTTTCCACTAACAATAAGAAGATATTAATAGAATTTATTAAAAATATAGAAAGTAATATTCAAAAAATCGTATTAATTACACCGTATGAAATCCTGAAGATCAGAAATTTGATTATTCTAATTTTGAAAAATTTGTTATCTTCTTTCATTCGGAATAATAATGTATCTAAAAGATTAACTCGTTTAGTTAGTTGTACAACTAAATTTGTAAAAAAGAATCCGAATATAATTTTCATTAAAGCAGATAAGGATAATATTACCGTGGCTTTAAATAGAAGTACTTACATTTTTTAAATTATGAGTACGTTGAGAGATGCAAACACTTACGTGAAAATAACAAAAAATCTTATTAACATTCTTACCAGGAAAATTAGAGATTTATTTTTAAATTAGAAAAAGAAGAAGTTTATTACTGATCAAATATACAAAAGATTATTATATAATGAAAACAACCTTCTTAGAGCTTACGTTTTTCCGAAGGTACATAAACCGAAAAATTGTCCCTTTTAAATTATAACTTCTTCTTTGAACAATCCTCTATATCTTTGGCTTCCTATTTACATGACATAATTTCTAAAAATTCATTGAAAGCTTTTAGTAACATAAAAAATAGTTTTCAAATAATACAAAAATTAAAAGGTACGGTCTTAGAGAATGACTTTCTATTAATTTTTTTTTTATGTAGTGTCGTTGTTCATTAACATCCCATTGGAATTAACAAGGAAAAGTGTATCAAAAATTAGGAATATTTTAAGGATGTGACGTCAATTCCGAAAAAAGAATTTTTACTTTAGAATTGATTTTGGATTCAACGTATTTTAGTTTTAATAGAGAAATTTTTAAACAAAAATTTTGTACCCCATGAGTTTGCCTCTACGTTTGATTATAGCTAATTTAGTGGTAAAAGATTTAGAGATGAAAGCATTGGAGATGACAGAAATTTTCTTACCGTTTTATTTTCTTACCGTTTTATTTTAGATATGTGGATGATATTGTTATGGCTATGCTTTTTCTAACAAGATTGATAATGTTTTTACAATTTTTAATTTCTTACATGCGAGGCTACTGTTCACAATGGAGATAGGAGCAATAAAATAGACTTTTTAGATTTGACAATTATTATTAATAATAAAAAAAGACGCTTTGGGACGCCATCCAAAGTCAAACTAATAATATCATCTTATGTCCCCCCCGAAGTCACTAAACTTTTATCATTAAAAATTTTCCCTAAAATCACCCTTTTTGAGCATATTATCAGCATAGAAAGATGAAAATGGTCTATTCTGTATATTCAACCTTCTCTGTTCGTCTGTAAAGTGGTAAATTAATATTTCCAAGCTTCTTTTTCATTGAGATGAGTCACTTGGATTTATTATTTGGTGATTTAAGTCTTGATAATGTGACAGTGATGAATTTAAATTTATTTAGTATGAAAATCGCTTCATTTCTTTCAATTTGCAAGTGACTTGCGTTCAATGGACGATTGTCGTGGTTGTATTTAATATTCGTTGAGGATGACTCCAAAGTGAACTGAGACGTTCGAAATAAATGAAGATTGTCATTAACATGAGTAATCATCTGCGTTGACTCTCATTACCTTTTGTTCGAATTTTTATGTTTTGTTTTATCTTATTATTCTTTAAATAGAGAATATCTTAATATCTACTATTTTTATTTGAGCAAAAGCACAAAATTATTTATCTATTTTAATTTATTAAATATAATATACATAATTTTAAATTACAAATGCTTTATGAATAAATCAAATTATTAGATAAAAAAAAGCATAAAAGATAATGCTCACTCTTTTTGCGAAAAAAATTATTCTATCATTATTCAGATATATAATTTAAGTACAAACATTTCAACCTCTTTTTAGGTTATCTCCTCATTGTTTAGAATAATAATTAGATTATCTCCTCAGTGTTAATAATACGTACACTCATTATTCTAAACACTGAGGATAATAATAGAGACGTTTGTATTAAAACTATACCTATATTTGAATAATGATAGAATAATTTTTCGTAAAAATCAGCATTGGCTTTTATATTCCTTTTATCTAACAATAATATACAGTTTATATTAGATCTGCACGAAAAGAATTTTGTTAGCCCATCAAAATAATTATGCAGGGCGCTTAAATTGATTGTTAGAATATCAGAACTTTTTGCAGCATTGCTTAATATGTCTAAATTTTCTACATAATTATTTTGACAATTCAACAAAATTACTTTCAGATCTATATCTAATTAAATATTTAAATACTGCAACAATATCGTTCCTTTCGCGTGCAATTATTAATTATCTCAAGAGATGCAATTGTATTAATAACTATTGCGGTTATTTGTTGCTCTAAACTGAAAGAACTAGCATTTTATTGGTATATTTATTGACACTATCGCGTGTTATTTCATAGAATTTGATTTGGGACCCTGTGATAGTGCATCGGATATCGGAGTGAGGTAAATCAATAATAGCCATCATAAAAAAATATCGACAACGGCGCTTCAACAAATATCTCGCGGGAAACGCAAACCGGATGTTGCGTCCGTTCCGGAAAAATTACGCAGCTAGATTACGCGAGGAAACGAGCCGAGAAAGGGCTTCGATATAGCGCGCTATTAATCATAGTGCAAAATGAAAAAAAAAACAGGCATTGCTGCCTACCTCGAATTTTTTTATTGCTGTCGTAGTAAAATAAAAAAAAGAGATAGGCGGAAGCAGTATAAATGACAAAACGACATAATTTAAATGCTAACGGAAATTTTCGACTTCTCCCGCTTTATTTCCTACACACCACTCGAAACGTAGTCGTGAATATTTCCTGAGTGGCAGGCCGTGTTTTATTATGAGTCAACGGAACTTCCGACGCGTCTCCTTTGTGAATTTATTTTGACGCTTCCTCTGCCATGAAAAAAACGCCGGACGTCACTATTCCGATTTTTTAAATGCTGGCTTCAAATCTGAGTTTCCACGCTGATGTTGTGTTCGTAATTTGTTTTAAAAAATAATTCAAAGAGGATTTCTAGAGGATAAAATGTTTGCATTTACTAGTAGATATAGTTTCGTTGTTCTTATCATAATTTTTACACAATTACATATGTATGTATACAGTGTTTAATATAACGCAACTCTCTACATTTGTTTAAAATAAGAAATTTTAAATATTTCTCTCTCTCCCTCCCTTTCTGTCTGTCTCTGTCTAACTAAAGAAGAAAAGATGATACCGTGGGTCTCCCATTTTGCTTTTATTTTGGTGTAATTTTTTATTTTTTAATTATATTCTAGTTAATGATATCACAAATGATAATTTACATATATTCATAAGTTTAATCTAACACACTTAAAATTATTATTACAGTTCATAAAGTGAAGGACAAATTGTTTGTTGAATGAAAAGAGACGGTATGACTATATCTGAATAATCCCTAGTAGTACAATTTATTGGCACAATATTAGTTCAATATTGGTCCAACATATCCCCAATTGCATGTCAATGTTTAACCAATGTATCGCCAATAAATTACTTCTAGGGATAGTAAAATAGCCTGTATTCCTATATAGAATCTGGTTTCTTTGAAATTATTATATAGAAAATTCTTTATATAAATAACATCTTTATAAAAAAAATAACATCTTACAAGTATTAAATAATTTATAAACCTGTTATGAATTTTAATTTGAACTACGTTAAACTTGATGTTGAAAATCACAAAGAAACTTTTGATATACTTCGTAACAGATAAATATCGATTATCAATAAAAAGGGTCGTGCCAGTCGCGACGGCAATTGTTTCACAACTTTGATACCTATCAAAGAACAGGTTAAAAATCTTTTACAACAATCGATGTTATAATAGAATTTTGAGTAAGGCCTTAACAGAGCAGTGAGCCACATTGACACCTTTTCCTCTACATGTTGAAAAAGAGACACAATCAAGTCTCTAGTCTGAATCTCCCTTGTAGGAGTAGAAGCTGTTGAGCGCCGGAAGAGGTCGGATAGGAGAAGGAAGGATTCACGATGTATCTCTCTCTCTATGCTCTCGATCCGTTTGGGATTAATCTGGGTTTAATTGAATTCGAAGCAAACATGGAACAGGGCGCTTCGATGCTTGCGCAAACCTTGGCCGTGCCCGGCTGGATAAATATGGCGCTGTGTGGCGACCTTAAGGTATTAATCGTCAAACAACCTGTGTAGGCTATGCAGGAGCCGATTAGGACGCTATGATGCGATCGCTCGTTGATTATGAACCTTTACCGCGTGATAACCCGTCGTGAACGCGGGTTATCGGCTGACTATACGTTCCTTCTACAGCATAATGCCGTGTAAATTGCTTCTATGCTAAATTGTGTTAAGCATTGTACCTGCTAAACTAGATATCTACACGTTATGGACCACCTGTTTTGTGTCTGTGATACTTTAGGATAAATAAAGTAATTTCGATAAAAATAAGGATAATAAAGACTTATATAATACATAATAATATCCCCTATACAGTACAATAAATTATTATAAATGTAAAACGATATTTTCTTCTTCTTATATATGTGTAATATTAGTGTTTTATTTTACTACTTTTGATTCTTTAGTTCGCATTATAGTTCTTCGTTATAAAAATATCTTCTTTTTCTTCTTTTTCTTCTGTATATTTTTAAAAGAGCACGATCTAAATAATCGTAACTCGTTAAAATACTCGCTTAAATAGCCGCCATATAAAAGCACTGAAATTCTTGTATAAATGACTTTAAAAATTGACAAATGCCTTGTTTCCACGTCGTGCGGACAAACTATATTCTGTTAGAACGCACAAGGGACAGTGTATTCATTTCTGTGTACATGTATACCCCGGAAACCCGACACGCACCCCGGTTTGTGCGCTATTAGGGTGGGTCGGCAGTTCGTACACCAACTGGTATATTAGTAAAAGGGCGTCACATGACACCGTGCGCGGGGGAAACCACAGAGGAACGTGGCGTCGCATCCGTGTATTATGTGTACGTACATAAGGCACGTATGCCGGCAACGAATAGAATTTATCCTCCCCATTCTGCCTCCCGCTATCCCTTCATCCTTCTGTTGCATCATACCGTAGTTCGATTCAGATAGCCTCTCCGCTCGGCATATTAAATTTATGGTATGCACGCTGCGCATTACTCATCCTCTACCATGCATATGCAAGCTGGATTCTGCAAAGGAGCCGAAAGGACTAAAGAGATACTGCGTGTTCTTCCACCGTACCCTCTTTTCTCATCTCCCGGCCTAAATTCTCTCTCCCCCCTCCTCCCCCTGCCTTGTTTCTTTCTTCCTCGCCCTCTTTATTTCATCCAGCCTCGTCTTCGCAGGAGATAAATCCTTTTCTAGCCAGACGTTCCGTGACTCTGAGAAATATTACCTTCTTAGGTTAATTTAGCACGCGCGCAAATAAAGCCGGCAAACGTGCGCGAGACTATATTGACACAGCCAGAAAAATAAGGACAATAATTCAATATAGCAAAAATAATCTCCTCTTACATGAAATATTTGTAGAATGTAAATTTACACAGTTATTATTAAATATATATGTATATTTTCTTTTAAATAAAATAATTTAAATTTATTTCATATTATAAAAAATTAAATTTATGATCACATCAAGGAATTAAAGTATAAACAACCAAATGAATATTTATATGTAAAATATATAAAAACAAAGAATAATATTTATATCTGAAATACGTTTTATCTTAATAGGTATATCATGACCAATTAATCTTTACTATTAATAAATACAAAACTATCTCTAAATGTGAATGTTACATAAAGGAGATCCAAAATGAAATAACTGTGATAGTTTTCTTTTTTATTATCTCCGGTCTTAATCCATAAGTCGAAGATTAGTCGTTCACGTCGATGATAATAACTTAGCAAATGGCTTCTTCGCTCTGCGATTACCGGAAATTTGCAGAAGAAAAGCAGAAAGGGTAATCGAACATGGTGAAAAGGGGAAGCAGGAGGGACTGGTCCAAGGAAACGAAGGGTCGAGCCGGGTAGAAAGGAGTAGAGGGGTCAACCAATGCCCTGAAAGCTGAGAGTGTTTCCATCTTCGTCCAACAACTAACAAGTACGCGCCAGTCAGCGGTTTTTATAATTGGCCGGAAGTAGTTCAATTACGGAAGCATGACGCCGCCGGCTGAGCTCTTCTTCACTTTGAGAGCTTTCTCTCGCTCTCTTTCCTGTTCCATCTCTTTCCTTTCGACGCTTCTCTCCTCCTTTTTCCTCTTTTCTTCATACTTTTTGCGCCCGCCTACTCCATTACCACCGATGCCACCGACTCGTCACTGTCAACATCACTATTGCGAAGAGATATATCGCGACGATGGATGAATAATCAGGATATAGAAGTCGAGTCTAGGGCTTTGAGGTAAAAGATGCTTATTTGAAACGTCTATTTGTGCCAAATATATAGGGATCTGTCGTATCTTCGCAATCTTAATCCATGAGCACAATACTTTTATTAAAATCTCCATTATTACAATTACAGTACCACTCTAAAGTTTCAGTAAATGACGAATAAAAATGAACAGAATAGTAGAAAAATAGAGTTTTCACATTTTATTGTACTTTCAAACATTACTATAATTTTCAGTATCTATTGTGATACTGACGAAATATAACAGTACTTTGGAGCAATTATTTATTTACATTTTTTAGCATTTATTTATTTACAAACATAAAGTTCTTAATTCTGATATTTTTTAGTATTTAATTTTTTAGCAATCAAGTACGTAGAATCTCTACATTAAGTACTTAGCTGATCCCGTATTTTTAATTAGAAATTCCAGACAACACGTTGATATTGCTATGAAAATTAGGAACTTTCACATAAGTTAGCTGTTTAATCCACAGCAAGAGATCCTTTACGGCCGCATATCTGATCAGCCACAGACTTATGAAGCTTGGAAGCTTCGAAGAAGGACGATTATGAATGCTTAAATTTTCAAACACGTACCTCCATTGATACCCACAATTCGTACCGATCCTTAAATTCCAGGAGCCTTATTCGTAATTCCGCTCGTCCTGGCTCTCGACAAATACCGAGAATATATCTGTTCGTCGTCCCTCGATTAAGGCCAAGACAAATGGAAGCGGATGTCGGTCGGAAATTAAAATCTCGAGGACGAGCCCCTCGTTAAGCTGCCGACACTCGTGCTGGTCGTTTTCGACGTGGTTCGAGTTCGATCGTTCGAAAACCGGCGACGGTTACAGTTCGTTCGCCAAAAGGAGTTCTGTTCTTCATTAGCGTCGCGTTATCATTACGAAATTACAAAAGGATCCGTTCTTTGTGCCTTCCTATTCTTATAACGTTCTTTAATTTCAAAAATGACACAACTCAAATTCAGGTTTTTAGAAAGGAGAAAAAACTATTTTTCAACTTAATAAAAAATTGATTAATCAAACAATATGAAAAAGAGATATACTCGTAGAAACATGATTAAATGTAATTTTTGTCATTTTCGTTTCACAATCTTTAAAAAACTACCCTTTTTTAATTGCGACAATTTTAATCTTCTACGCAATTATAACAAATCTGGAAT
Source organism: Acromyrmex echinatior (assembly GCF_000204515.1). Next base: position 251,651 of record NW_011627748.1, read on the forward strand.
AATTCATCAAAAATAACATAACTCGAAATATCAACAATAATTTATGTTTACCTTAATCAGCTAAAATGATTAAATTCAAAGTGAAACAATTTCCTCTTCAAATTCCGGTCATCAAAACTTAACTTTAAATGTTCTCTGTAATAGATTCTATTTTATTTATAAAAACTACACAATTTGAAATACGTCACTCTTGTAGAAGGTTATTATGATCTCTTTAAGAACGATACAAGTGTCATTTGAAGAACTGTAAAACTAAGTTAGTTAACTTTTGATGATTGATACAGCGATCTTTTTCTAACTTATAGTAATAACTCGACAGTCATATTCCTTGAGTTGTGTATAAACAAAGGGAACGATATTATCTTCTCCAACTTGCACTAAATCACATTACATCTATTTTTAATATTTTCTTCTTTTTTAATTTTACATTATGTTATCTCAAGAAACTATTCTAATGCAAATATGTAACATAGCAAACTCTTATTATTTTATTCAGATTAAGCAAATGTCGATATAAAAGCATCACAAGAGTGACTCATATTTTTCTTCGTATTTTGTTTACATATTCATAAGCGAACGTGTTATGCACGTCTTCGCTTGTTTTTCATGGTGCATAAATTTTCTTTGACACTCTCGAAAGTGGGTCAACGAACGAACCATTAAAAAAAAGGAAGAATTGTGAACAAAAAATGCATGCTCGCAATTTTCTATTTTCTAATTTTTTAGCTGGTATGAGTGGCAATACTTCGATGGCTATTCCGCCAAAACGTTGGCCAATTCATTTTTCTCCGGTCTTAACGAGCGCGTAATTGCTTTTTAAATTGATTAAGGGATGATCGATCGAGTGATAGCAAACAACCAGTACCTTCGTTCGTTCATCAAACCTCGTACTATGTTAAAATAAGGATGAAATTTATATTATATTTATATAATTCTTTCATTATGCTACTTTTTTTACATCTTACATTTCTGTCTATTTATTTGTGGGTTACAATACGGCTGTAGTATAAAAACATTATACGAACATATATATAAAGTAACAACATTTGATTTAGAATATGAAAGCATTAGAACAATGGAATTTTGCAAATTTTTAAAATAACGATATCTAAAGTCTTGTAAAGTCTTGTAAAGAATAACGGTTAAAGAATATATTTGCGCCAGTGGTCCATAATTATTAAACATCCGTTAGTATTGTCGAAGTAATTTAATGAACGACCTACTTCACAATGAGCACGAGTATTCGAAGGAAAACGCGGGCGTAATTACACGGCAAAATGGGAAAATTAAATATTGCCGCTCGACATGGTGCTCTCACTCGCGACTCGGACATAAATAACGGGTTGCGTAACAAATTAATCTTTCCTAGAATCTCATCGGAAATATCGTCATTTTACGTATTTGTAGTTCAATGACAAAATAGGACATTGAACTCGATATAACATTCTGAGTAGCCATTACGTTAATAGTCAAATAGACCTAATCATTACAATCATCATTACAAATTCATAAAAATTTTTAATTTTACAATTACAATATATTTCTAGCTTTATTATTTAAATTTAAGACATCAATATTAATTTATATAGATTCTTGTATTCCGAAATTTTATTTTAATATTCTAAGATTCATCGTTTTGGATATATTTTAAAATTCTTATCTAAATTCAAGAATAAAATTAAATTAAATAAAAATGATCAACTTTGTGTTACATTTCTAAGAGTTTTTAAAAATAACGTCAGGCGTTAAAATTCATTCTAGAAATAATTTGAATTCTTATATGTCACAAAAAAATCTTTAATTATGAATTAAACAATTACGCTTGTTCACCCAAATTCTTTCCAAAGTGTCATCGTAAATATTTCGAAAATTCTTTCATATCGAACACGATGCCGTTGGCAGAATTTGCGTAGCACGTCAGGATTTTATATAAATTGGGGTAAAATGTGACATTCTTTTTCGACATTCTTTTAAAACAAAACGAAAACGTATTTCAAAATAAAGTATGGTATAAGTACAATTCAAAAACTTTAAAATAAATTTTAGTGCATGGTACGATTAATTTTGACCAAATTATAACTGTTCAAATTTTAGACTTACTGTGTAGTTACGCAGCTCAACAAAAAGTCACTTTTTCTCTCTTTAAAATGCCATAGACACATACTTCAGAAATTTTTCACGCTAAACACGATGCTGCCATCAGAATTTACGTAGCATATTAAGATTTTTAACAAATTCAATTGAGAAAGAAGTAGGCCAAAAACCCTGTTTACTGTTATACTCCAATTTACCAAAACTCCTGGTGTTCAACACGAATTCTAATAACGGCATTGTGTTTGCAAAAAATCTTCAGAATATGGCACTTTGAAAAAAAAAGTTATTTTTTTGTTAAACTTTTAAACGTTTTTCTGTGTAATTATACTGAAAGTCTAAAATTCAACCCATAATATGATTAAAATAAGTCGTACAATCATGAACTAGAATTCGTTTGAAAGTTTTAGAATTGCACTTTTAGATGCCAACTTCATTTGAAACTAAGATCTTGTTTTACCATAAGAAAATGACTAAAAACGACATCGTGACCAGCGAGAAAAAATCTTCGTGATAAATACTATGACACTTCGGAAAGAAAAAAGTAATTTTTTGTCGAACAGTACTATTGATTGAATCAAATACAACAAAAGTGATATATAAATCGTGTATGTATTTTTAAAAATCTTGGGAATTATCATATTATAGAAATATTTTAATATTACTTAAGAAAATATATTGAGTAAACAACATATTTTCGGATGCTGCGAGGTGACCAAGATCGCAATCGCTGAGAAAAAGGCGAAAAATCTAAAAAGAAAAATAAGGTAGATTGCAACTAAGCGATATTCTATGCAAGATGGCCGCAGAAATATTAAAGAGGGGAAAGCCGAGACTCTCACCTCCCTCACTCCTCACCGCCTACTTAATTCCCGTCTCATCTCTTTTACCGTCGTCCTCATCCCTTACTCAGCTCCACCCTTTTCGTGGCTTCATCCTCATCAGTCTTCGTCGGACCATTCTTCGCGACAACCTGACCACTTTTCTTTCCCCGTCGAGCATCAGAAGTCTTGCGAGTCCTGACGATTCATTCATCATTATCTCGACACCCTTACATTCTCCTAACACGTGATGTAAATATCTCAAGGTGAGAAACACAACTAATAGACGATCACGAATTCTCGTAGCTTCGAAAAATGAGCAATTAGAAATTGAAAAAAATTTGTCTCACCTAAAGGTGAACAAAAATATACATTTAATTTAGATATATCTACATATATTGTACGAGATAAATATTTTTATGGTTATTCAATAGATTTAAACTGATATTTAAACTGAACGTTTTCAAATTAAAAGAAATTTAGAACAGTTATATTTAACAAAGAAGAACATTACAAACAGTCTACATTGAGTAAATTTCACATTGCGCAAGGCAAGCATTAGGTTTCTTGGAGCGGTTTTCGTTACGCCACGGAATTTCAGTCAGACTCAGCTCGATTCCGACCTTTCTTTTCGTGAATTTTCGCAATGATGCGAAGCCAACCAACGTTAGCCACCAAAAGGTAGATACGAAGATCGAATTTATCCGCGTTGAAAGCTTTCACAGTCTTTGGTACATTCTTTGACATAGGAATATATACTGAACTTTGAAAAACATTTTTCACACAATTCTTGTAATTAACATCTTATCAAAAATATTTTAAGAAACAAGTGTATTTGTCCTCGATTAAACAACTCTACGATGTAATAAATTTTTTTCTCTTGAACTGTCACCCATTGATCCAGAGATTCCAAGCAGCGTGAAAGGCTGGAAGTTTTCCCCTTTTTCCAAGCGAGATGGGAAGTGACACAGGGCTAGTTGTATCGGAACGTCGTTAAGCGGCAGTTGGCGTTCATCTTGCGGGAGCTGTCTGGCCGGTCGGCTTTTTCCCGACGACCAGCGGAGTAAGAACCGAGAAGGAAAGTTCAGCAAGTAATATAACGCCGCCGGCTACGGAAGCGGAACGTCCGAACATACGATTTATCTCGAAACTTGGCGCGTCGAACTCGACGGGTGTTGGTATCATTGCGAACGAGGGTGGAGAGGACCGGCAAGTTCCATGGTGGTACACCCTATTTTGAGGTCAGTTTGCAACTTTACGCCGGTGGGAAGGGTCCAACAAGCAGCGCGACCGAGAGACCAACTTCAGGATGAATCGTCCTGCAGGAATTCACTCTATCTATTTTGCTACCCTCCCCCCTCTCTCTCTCTCTCTCTCTCTCTCTCTCTCTCTCT
>NW_011627748.1:256012-296837 GCF_000204515.1 Acromyrmex echinatior
AGACCTTTGATTCCTTTCCCTCCCATCATCTATTGATCATCAATGTCACGCAACACCGATCAATCATAACAAAAGTCACAAGCTATTTTGTTGAATTTCAATATCAATAATAAAATTGTTTTCTTACTTCAAAACTCGAAAAATGTAATTTTCAAATTTGTCATAAGTTAGGTAAAGGTTGTTCTATCAATTATTGAAAGTAAATCAACTTAACTCCATTCGCTAAATTATTCTTAAGGTTTTCAAAGACATCGTAATAACTTTTATAAGAATGGCACATTTTTTTTGAGTTGTGCCATTTTTGTGAATAAAAAGAAGTCTTCTACAGAAAACATTTAAAGTTATATAAGTAGATTCTTGATGATCAAAGTTTGAAGAAGGAATTGTTTTATTCTGAATGTAGTCATTCTAACTGATTAAGTTGAATATAAACTGTTGGTAATATTTCAAGTTATATCACTTGATGAATTATTCTAGAATTGTTAGGATATTAAAATAACTCAAAAAAGTAATTTTTAAAGATTATAAAACAAAGACAAAGATGAAAATGACATTTAATCATGCTTTTAAAGAAAATATTACTTTTTGTCCATATTATCTAATTAATCAATATAATTTTCTGTTAAGTTGAAAAATAATTTTTCTCCTATTCTGAAAAATTGAATTTTTTGGATTTGTTACTTTTAAAGTAAGGGAATGAAATAATTTCCATTAATTATTCAGTATAAATTTTCTTATTTAATTGAATCTTGACGTAAGATTTATTGTACGTATAACATCAGAAGAACATGCGTTCGTTAAACTAGGTGATTGCTGACTTCAGCAAGATGGCGGCAAGCCCAGACCGAGGAATCGATGTAATCGTAGACAGACTGAAAAGTTCGCACGATATTGAAACCTCACCTCATCCCTTCTATGCGCGTATATACACATATATACACACATATATACCATGTCTTTTCGTATTCTAATATTCTCTGCGGTTTCCCGTGGGAGGTGCGAGAATGTATGAGTGCACGAAAGAAGTTCGAAGGAATTGTAGGCCCAAGATGGCGAAGAATAAGAAAAGAAAAGACGCTTTCGTTCTTAAGGATGATAATGTAGAGGTCGAGCGGCAAGACGAAGAATGCGTCTGCATACGCTCAAGGATAACAATAGCGAGGTTCCATCGAGCATCAAATGCCGATGGGAAGTCTCGAAGATTTTGGAATACCAAGAATTCATGCCTCAAGAATCTAAAAAAGTATGTAGAAATTTAGGAATTTAAAAGGAAGGACTGAGGGATACTTTTATTAGATTTATTAATATTATGCATAGCACAGAAGGAACGAGTTTGCTGAAGTATCTAAAAATTTAGCTAGATAGATAAGTTATCCCAACTGAGCCAAAGTTATCCAAAGTGCCTTTATGATACATAAATTTTTCTTAAAATTATCAATTTTGAAATCATATATCATATATTAAATTATATATTTTTTAGTTCCTAAATATTCTTAAAATTTTAAACTTTAAATTTTAATTTTTCCACCTTTTAGATCGTATGCACAATATTATTAAACTATGAAGAGCTTTGTCATTAATTTATTTCAAAATTTGAGCATCACAGATGTGTCTTGTACAATTAAAAAATTATCTCTCTTTCCACACACAGAATAGTATCTTTATTTATAAAAATATTTTCTGGTAAAGGAGTTTCGAAGGTTCTCTCCGTGTTTCCGTCCGGCACAATACGAGCTTAACGAGATTGATTTTGGCGGCTGACGTGGACAAATAGCCAGAGTTACATTCAGTTACACGTACTCGCGAAGCTTCTGTAACACGAACCCGAATTGCGTGATAGATTCCATCCTGTCGACAATAGACTATTGCGCCTTTATTAACTCTTTGCCACTTGAAACCCCAAACTCGTCGTCCTGACAAAAGAAATCCTCGTTGTCTTTTCGCTATATGTATTTCATATTGCATGTCAATTTTCAATAATCCTTTTTGAAAATTAATCCAACTACAGCTTTGCGAATTCCCTTCAATGTAAATTTATATTAGTCGGATCAAAGTAAAATAATAAAGGAAGCGAATAAAATTTTGCCAAGAATCTAATATTAAATAAATGAATATCAGATGTATATATGTATATATTTCTCAATTCTCTCCTAACGACTCTAAAGATTTCTGAAAATGTTTTAGTAGTAGAAATAATTTTCTCATTTGAGGAAAATTCTGATTTTTCTTTGAATAAATAGAGACTGAAAGGATTAACGCAGCGAGGGAATAAACGTCGCGTGTTTGCGTGCAAGTATAACGAGTGGTCGATAAAGTATACTGGATGCACGATAAGCAAAGGGCAAGAGCCGCACACAATGGGATGAAGTCTCTTGGAAATATTATTCATGTAAACTTTACTTTAGAAATTTTTAATTAGCATAATAATTAATATACTGTATCATCTTCTCCATACAATAAAAATGCTACTATTATCGTTATACTTATTATTATTATAGTTACAATTTCGCTATTATAATTATAATAATAATTATTATAATTGCTATTATATAATAATTATTATTATTTTACTTGTTATTATTTGTTACAATTTCCATATTATTTTCAATTTTATGTATGCATTTATCTTAATATTTTTTAATAATTATTTATTGCTATTATTTTAATCATTGTACATTATTGATTTTCTCCACAAGATTGCACATTACGAGACATTACGAGAATTATTTTAAATGAAAGTCCGATCACTTCAATCAAATTTTCTACTACTTGAATGTGTGTAATTAAATTATATAATTATCATTATAGTTCTTCATTCTATATAAAAGATATTCGAATATGTGAACGAATAAGCACATCATACGCTATGCAAGCGTATATTTCGTCCGCCTAATGCAATAAAAGACATGTCGTCCAATTCAGGAAGTTTCATCTGTCCGTCGCATGTTTCGTAGATGAAAATTTAATATAAAAATTTGTGCAGCACAATGTGGATTGCTTCGCCAGCTCTCTGCTACTTTTGTAGAGCAAAAAGAAAGAAAAAAAGTCGTGTCCGTGATATCCTAATATCATGTTCTGAAAGAACCATATCGCAACAATCAGCCAATTACGATCCTTTCAAGTTATAAAATTTTTATATTTTAATTTATGAAATTTTTAAGATTTTTTTCAACTTCTAAGTTTGTTATTTTAAAAAATATACAAATTTTTAGTATTTCAAAAATTTTTGAAGCATAACGTTGTTTATATTTTAATTCCTTAAAACTCAAAATCTGAATTCCTAGAAATACCGATAATTTTGGTACAATTGAACCGAGTGGCTTTACACGGTCCGGTCTTTGAATATTAGATTTCACGTAGAACCAAGTACATTTCACCCTTGTAACCTCCAATCCTCCTGGCCTTTGATCCTCAGACCTGTTTTGGCCGCAGGATCCTTGTGACATACGCATCCATATGTATGTCCTTTGTAAACTCGGCACCTCTGGATAGCGCGTCGTAAAATCGTTTAGGGACGGATGAATTCTTTCTCTTTACAGGACACTACGAGAGATAGGAAGTGAGAAAACGTCCGGGCAGTTGTGAAAAAATTGCGAAAATATTTCATACCCCGGTCGAGTGAGATTGCGACCGGCCGGAAGGAACAGCACGAAGAATGGAAGATTCACATACATTCTAACAGAAGAAAAATGCGCAGAATATACGAATCAAAGAAATATCTGATTAAAAGTAACGCCAAAATATAACGAAATAAATCGCGAATCTAACTTAAAAGCTTTCACAAATTTTAAATTAACAATATGATTTTTTTTCAACAATTTACGATTTTTTTTAATAAATATTCGCAGGATCTTCAATATTAAAATTTACATACAGAATTTATTTATAATTGTTATTATACATAAATATTTATAGCTTATCAATTTATTAAAATTTTTGTGAGTTGTAAGTTATAAACTTTTAAATTTTTAATTCTTTAAAAATAAAAATTTTTAATATAAATATCGGATTGTTTGTTATTTGAAACATATAATTTTTCAATGTTTAATTTTTTATGTTATAGTATTTTAATCTTTATTTATTTTATAGCACTTTTAATGCTTCAAAATACAAAATAATTATTTTGCATTTTATTTTGATATAATGATTCTAAATAAATCAAATTGTATATCTTCGTTCTTTACATTATTCAGCCTAAATTTTTGATCGTACTTTAATAAGTTTTAAATTGAAAAACCATAACTTTTGAGTCCTCGACACTTTGTTCATTTAAAAAGGAATATGTATTCAATTCTCTTTTCAAAAACGCGACCCATAAATCCAACGAGAATAAAAAAGAGATATGACGGAACACACAAAGTGCATCGAAGCGAGCATCTGGGATACTTCGCAGCTGCGAGATGTGTAAGTGTGTCTCGACAGAAAACGTTCTCATTAATATTTCGCACCGTCGGCTACCGGAAGAGACGTTGCCACCCCCATGCGCAACACATAATTCCCCTCATATATTTGCGGCACCCGCAAATCTATCTCACATCATGGGGCATTTCTCATTGACACTGAGAAAAGAAGAAACGAAAAGATAGACAGAAAGAAAGAATGTGTGGTGGAATAAAAAATGAGAAGAGGTACTATACAAGTGCGGAAAATAAATTATTACAGTATTAGGCAGAAAGTATATTGTTTGTGCAGTAAGTAATAAAATTTGTATAAAAAAGAATTATAAAATAAGAATTTAAAATTTTTCAAGATGAAACAATTTATCAAAAGATATTATAAAAATATTTATTACAAATAGTTATACTGCTTATACATTTCTATTATTATTATATTTTAACTATTATGTTTACTTAATTTTATTGAATGTTGCTGTTATTTTTATTATATTAACGATGACACTAGTTTACATAACAATCTGTCGTATTTATACAATTTATATGCATTTAATTATACGTAATGTCAAATAATTATTGTCATCTATCAAATCCATTCTAGTTCTACACATAATTTTATAATAAATATAATCAATGAAAATAATGGGATGACAGAAGAAGATGAAGAACTAGAGAAAGGATGAAAGCGCGGGGGCTCTTTCACGTCGGACTCGGCGCATTTGTTGCGGCGCCTTCCATCCCCCTTTTTTTGTACCCTCGTATCTGCCATTTTCGCATTCTTCGCTGGGAAAGCAGCAACGGCTGCAGGATCGCCGGAAACCACGACCACGTACAGCGAAAAGCGACAGCCTGTTTTTCATGCAGTTTCCCCGTTTTGTTTGCCCGCGGCATCGCGTCCCACACGATTCTTTTTCACCCCCGGCGTCTCTCTCTCTCTCTCTCTCTCCCCAGACCACTGCTCGAGAAAAACGTCTCTCCAAGCATGAGAATTTAAGGGCACCACGTCCCCTGCGACCTCCATGTGAATGTGGCAGGTAAAGGGAAGAGAAGATTCTGCAAAAATGGTACAATGTGGAAAGACTACGTTAACTAAAGTACCTACTAATATAATCTTCTGACCACATATCGACGGTACATGTATAAAGATACTTGAGAATTTACATAAAAATTTTATGTAAGAACAAATGTAACTGTCCTACGGAAAAAGTGATAATGTTAACTTAAGAACTTTTAATTTCATGTGCAATAAATGTGGACAAAGTTTCAGGACAATATATAAAAATTCATAAGTCATCTTTTTAATTCTTCTCCATTAAATTTCTCCTTTGGACTTCCAGTTTCATAAATTTTTATTATTTTTTCCATACTTCCTTTAAAAATGCTTTTACCGAATATTTAAATTATGGAATCACTAATTTTCAAATTTCCCAATTCGATTTTGCATCTTAAAAAATTTGCACATCTTTTTATAATTTTTCTTATTTCCAAAAATTTTCTCGCTCAATTTCCTAATTTATGTTATAAATTTCTAAAACATTCAATTCTTTACTTTAAGATCTTTATTCTCAAAGTGGATAATTGTGTCATACACGAACAGTCTCCTCATTCACGACACATTCATCAACTGACTCAACTGACTACCAGAGATTCGTGGTTAATATAGTGTCTCGTGTATTATAATAAATTCTGATAATAAGCGTTGTGTATTTGCAACACGGCTGAGAATATAAATACGCCGAGCGTCACCTTCCTACTTTCGCGAAGCGTGGAAAAGCCGAGCTGACAAATAATTCTCATACGTCGCGTTGTGCGACGAAATTCGCAGTGTATTTCCCAGAGAATACAGGAGAATTCAAGGAACATGCTTTTCTCTCGCTCCAAACGCACTGATGCGACATGCTACATGTTCCTTAACAATTCCCATCCGCCATAGCAAACTCTGTCTAAATAATAATACAACACATTTTGTGCTCTAAAATTAGCTCCATTTTATTAATTTACTCTACGGTCATACGTTTAATTTTAAGTTTATTTATTGTGGCATTTTAGTTATTAGCACTTTTACAAATTAACTAATGTAATATTAATTGACTTTTATTATATATTAATTTTATACAATTCTATTTCTTTCCTAAACTTTTCCAAACTCTATATGATCGCACTACAATAAGATCCCGTATTTAAATTTTCCAGCATTAAATATTTGTCAAGAATGTCATCTTGTTTACCAGAGTGTATTTTTGTATTATCAGACAGGTCGGACAGTCCAAAAAATGATATTGATTTATTTTACTGATATGTGATTTGGTGGGTATCGATGGATATATTAATTTTTCATTCAGCGAATGACGGAAAACGACAATCATGAATATTTCGTCCGAGTGCATAATGCATCGATAGTGCATTTATATTGCGCATGTCATTTTGTACGCGTGGATGCGCATCGCCGCCAATCAAAATTATGATTTAATACACGATTTTTCATTATTTCATCCCCATAATTGGTATTAGTTGCAACGCGCGAGTTATTAAACCATATTAAACTGCATTTTTTAATGTAAAAGCATATATCTAATCTTATTTTTATTTAAAACAATTTTAATGTGAAAATCATTGCATTGCATAAATAAATTCGAATATAACGTCAATATTTTTTTAATTTGAAATCTGCGATACATAATAAAAAAGTATGAATGAAAATACGAATATTCGCTACACGATATCGTTAATATCTTTAGAAAATGCGCGGCACTTTTATAGGGATATAAATTACGAAGCAATTTCTGAAGAGCAATTTTTTTCACACACATTACCGACTTTTTTGATCCCTCTTGACCCTCGAAGCGGAGCGAAAAAGAAACTGCAGCGTGCCATTTTGCGTCGCTCGACATAACTAATGGCTCCTCTAATTTCTAACCTGCTGCTTAGTTTCTCTAATCACGAAAGTACAGCTGTGATTAAATCACAGTTTAACGTTGTTGATATGTACAGAATTATTTATTTATAATAGTAACAACGATACAAAATTAATATCAAACATTTAATAATAAAGAAAATATCAGATGTTAATAATAATTTAATGATTTAATAATAATTTAATAATGAAGAAAATATTAGATGTTTGCAAAAGATTGTCAATGTTAAGTGTCACTAGAATTTATTATGTAAAATTTCTATATGTTATTATAATGTCCTGCATTATACAAATTACAAATTTATACAAATTTATTCTTTGACTAAAATTTATCACATTTACAGAATACGTTCAGTAGTAATAGGTCAAATTAGTCAGCCAAGGTACATTTAACACAAGAAGAGAAAATGGTGCCATTCTGGCTCCGCTAATCATTCCAATTCTTTTATTTTTTTATATTAAAAATTTAATACTGAACAGATTAACATTTAACAAACGCTTCTGATTTTTATTAAAATCAATTAGAGTAGACTATCTTAATCAATGAAACCGCACTTATTATACTTTTAGAAACAGTAAGTGAGTTTTATAATTCTACTTTATTAGACTCATAAATACAATATTAAATTTAATTTTCAAGGAATATATAGTTAATATTATCAAGGCATTCAACATTAGAATAACGTATAGTTTAAAATGTTTATAATAAGTTATAATAATATTTAATGGTATAACTCCACAAACTTTTATAAACATCTACATAATACTTGATCCTAATAAAAATCTAGTTTTGTTTTGTTTGTTACCGGCAAATTAAAGTTTTATATTTTAATTAGACATGTTTATTTATTAACGATTTCAAATTTTAATTTATAACAATTAATCTTAGGCTCATAGCTCTGTTTTTCTGTTTTCTTTTTTAAAAAAGTATTTGTTATTGAGAAGATATTTATATATAATATTTATAGAAATATTTGACTTTATTGATCCTAAGATATTTTAACAGATAGATAAATAAAGAGCAAGAGAGAGAGAGAGAGAGAGAAAGAATCTCTTTACTTTTGAGTTTCTTCTTCGCATAGATTCTAGAAGTTATGGACGCTCAACTTTTACTATCCGCAAACATTTCGAAATCCTAGTTTCTTGATGACAAAAATTTGTAGAAATTGAAGTCTCGAAGGAACGTTTCTTCACGATCCGTTCTGTTTATTCAGTCGAAGTGAGGAGGGAAAGGGGTGGTTTAGCCTCAACGGAATGTGTGGCGAAAGTTGTTCGTATACGGCTTGTTTGCTCGTAATAAATAATTCCATTATGTTCCCGTGGGTACCGCTGTTTGCGTTCGAGCGAGGTTCGATAACGTTTCCAGATTGCGACGCGTGCAAACAAAATGCAAGTCGGATCCGTTTACATCTGTACTTTGCCAGACCACGTACTTTCCCTTACTTAATTCATATATTATGCTAAGAAAACGGAGAAACCTTTCTTTAGTTGTCAATCAAGATAAGGAAATATACCTTGCGAAAAGCTATTTATCACATTTAGAGTACGTTCAGTAGTAGTAGGTCAAATTAGTCAGCCAAGGTACATTTAACACAAGAAGAGAAGATGGTACCATTCTGGCTCCGCTAATCATTTCAATTCTTTTATTTTTTTATATTAAATATACAATACAGTATATTAAAATGTATATTATGTAAATATAATACAAATAATTTTAATAATACAAATAATATAAAAATAATTCTTCCCTAATCGAAAACAAGGATAAGAAGTTATCAAATTGGCACCTTCAGCAGTTCCATTGTTAAAAAATGCAAAAAAATTACAGAAATTAAAAAAATTATAATCAGAATAATTTCATTGTCTATTTCGTTCATTTAATATTTCATTTAATACAATAAAAGAAATTCTTTTCTTGTCTTATTTGTGTCTATTTTATGCATATTCTTTTGTTTCATATTAAGTCCATTCACATTAAGTCTTCAATGTTTCTTTATAACTTATGGTTATATTTCACCGTTTCGGAAGCCACCATGGAAAATTCGTACGTCGTATAATTTTAGGGATGAAATCTCATTGCAACCGTAACCTTATTTTACGGCAGGTCGCGTTATTTTCGGCCTCTAGGTGTATCAAGGTACACAACTTTATGTACATACGTATGTACGATATATCCATACATACGACAAGAGCGCTTCTCGCTCGATTCCATTATGCAAAAATATGATAATTCCCGGGGACGATAGAGCCGTCTAGATAAATGTCCTGCCAGCCCTCTGATCAATTCTCGAGCTTTCGTATCATAGCATCCTACATTCTCTTTCTGCAGCAATGCATACTCGTGATGGTATATATATTTCTTATGCTTTATGATCTGAGCCAAATATCAACATTCTCGGGCTACAATAAATATTTTATTGAGAATGCTAATATTAGTTTTTAAAAACATCTCTTTTTATATATATTTTATATAACTACGTAATATATAACATGAGATACATTATAAATTCATATAAAACTTTATAATGTAAAGGAGCTTTTAATGTAAATTTATTTTGACTGTTCAAGAGAGTAAAAATCGAAGCGTTATTCTCTCAGGAAATTAATTTCCGAACAATGCATTTTTTAAACTAGTTAAGTATTTGTTTTCAGTTTGTTGAGATCCAATTACTAAGTTGGGAATAAAAGTACAAAACACTTTTGAATGCTCCTGAAAACTTTATGAGATCAGATCATTACAATCTTGGAAAGATTCTCTAAACAAGCATTATTCATTTTTGCTCTAAAACGCGTAAGAACACATCGATGCAATATTATTTGCTTTTAGTTTATATCTTTATTTATTCAGAAAACAATAATATTATAAAAATATTGATAGCTTATACCTCTCTTAATTTATCACATTTACTTTCTTTAATATTAATATTAATTACTATGAATACCTATCTAACATTATTTACGGTAAACAGTTTTATCACAGATAAGATAATCTGTATCTACAACATTAATGTGCTAATGTGATCTCGGAGACATGACAACTATGTTTACATGACAAAACGCATGGATGAGCCATGCTTAAGAAGGAAGTTGTTTTGCACTGTTGCAGCTGCTGTTGCATACACGAATGTTAGAAGCCGTTGCAACCTTTTAACTTAATGACGGACAATAAGGCTAGGCAAAGGATGCCAACAGCGACGACAGACATGGCTCGAGGTTGCGCTGTTTGCGAAACCCCGAGAGAGGGGCATAGACAATTAATTACCTTAGCAATTAAATACCTGCCAAGCTTGACGAGCAATTATTTCTCCAAACGCCAACGTGACGCCTAATATATAACGTATACTGTAGACGCGATGAGAATCAGTAAACATTTGTTCCTTGATGAGATTGAAGTTGATCTCTGTCCCGAATTTCTTGAAAAATATCTGAATTTGAAGAAAAAGTAATATTTTTTTTAGTTCAATTCAATCTTTGTTTATTAATTTGCGCTTTAAGCACATGTTGTTAGCATTTAATTTTGATGATTGAGGCTCGTTATTTTAATTGTTAAATAGTAAATGGTAGTGACGGTTAGGTCGAAAATTACGTTGAAAATCCGCGACGCGCTAATGGAATTTCTAATTAGATAATTTAATACGTTGCGCTGTGCTTCCCAAATCTTTGTATGCATTAAATATTAAACGTATGTAGAAACTATAATTATAAATTAAACATCTCCGAAATTCATACATTTCTTAGGTAAACAAATTAAATATTCGTTGCTAAAATTACAACTAACTTGACTTTACTTAGCAAATCTACATTTTAAACTTCCGTTTTAAATTATTTTAAAATGTAACTATTAAAAATCAAAATTAAATTAATTTGCTATCTATAAAATTTACATTTATATTAAATTTTGCTCTCTAGTAAAAATTAAATCATAAACTTGTTTTTTTTTAATTATTAATACAAATTTATTTTAAAAAATATTTTGAAAGATTAGTCACGTCAATATTAAATTTGCAATAATATAATAAATAACTACAAATTTAAAATTTGTATGTATAATCTAATTAAACTTTGAATATATAATTGCCGGAATCGATTTAATTAATTAAAAGGATTATTATTATATCTTTCGTTATCAAAGACATTATCACTTTTGCGTTATTAAATCTATTTTTCAATTTATGCAAATGATAAAAATTTTATTAATAAATGTCAAAAATTCTTATATCTTTGCGATATAATATTGCCAACACTTTTATTTGTAATCAATTAATTAAAGGAGATTTTTAATTTGTATGTATTTTAATTATTGCAGCGTTTTCAAAATGCGCGCATTTAGTTGTTAAAGTATTTTGCCTAGGAAAAACATTACAATAGATCTTTATTTGGAAGGTTAAACTGATCCTTCGGCAGCATTCCGATACTTTAATCTCTAAATGGGAAAAGGATTTTTCATCGAACTTTTAAAGTAACAGTGGCATTGTATTGCCCGGCTCTCTTCAGTAAACTTTTATAATCACAAATAGGATTACCTTACGTTGCTTTTGATAAGTTCTCCTTTAAATACCGCGTATACGGCCTCCGGCGACAAAAGCGTTTGCATTTACAACTATACATTTTCCGGATAAATTCTCTGACATAGAATTGTTATTTCCTTTTTTCTTAGGTAAACAAATTCTCTTTTATGACATATCTTTTTCTATCTCTTTTTACAATCCAATAATTTACTTAACTTCGGTCAAATCGGCGCGCGCGCGTGATCGAGATATTTTATTACCACCCGTATTGGTATTATTTTAATTATCAATACTAAAATCTATTTTCAAATTCTGTAATTAAATTATGTTATTAATGCATCCCAATGCATGTTTCATTTTAAATTAATATTTTTAATTCGTATCTCTTTCACAATACTTCATTCGCCATTGAATGTTACTTCTGTACTTATCGGGATGCGCGACATTGTAACATCCGCGAATTATTATCTATTATAATACCAAACAAATCCATACTTGAATCCGCACTCTGATAAATTGATATCGAACACAATATAATGGAATTATAACGGAAAAGAGAAAACGAATGCGGCCGATTATGAGAATGAAAATTGTATCGCAATAAGTGCGTTGTAAATCCCGTTCTAATTTCACCAAAGTCTGTTTCGAACTAATCCGTCGTATTGTCCGCCCATCCCGGCATGGAAGAACAATACCTCCGTGAATGGTAATTGCCCGGATGAAACCGAATTTCCGGCGAGCGAGCTTCGCCGAAGTTTTCGCGTCTCGATTCGCTTCTGCGAGACTAGGTACTTCCGGAGAAGAGGCTCGGAATCGATTGCTCTGAAGACAAATTTATGTATAGTATTTATCTCCCTCTAAAAGAGAATAAATTTTTACGACGTTGAGAACAACTGAATGCGGATCTATTAGCGAAATTAAATTTAATAAAACTATTACGTAAAAGAGCATCTTTCTGGATTATACAATAAAAAGATGATTTAAAAGACTCATCAATATTCGAGCTAATGTTTATAAAAACGTTACCCCTAGAAGCGTAAATTTTTAAATTAGCTTAATAAAGTAGAAAAAACTTAATAATAAATTATCAAAATCAGATTCTGTAATAATTAGTACTACATGAAAATTTTATTAATAAATAAAGATGTAAAAGTGATATAAGGGATAAATTAATAAATTCGGCTACTAATTAAATGAAAGATTAGCATCTAAATTATCTACGCTTTTAAAGTGTATTTACCAAAGTTAGAACTTTCTATCAATTTTAATTACCGAAATAGATTCATTAATTTAAAATTCAAAATTTCTCAATTAGAGCTAAATTTGAAAACTTTTACTAAGAAAAGATAACTGATTGTACATACTTTTATTTCTAACAGTTTCATTTTCTCTAATTATACTTTTATCTAATACTTTTATATATACTTTTATCTAATTATAAAAACCATTAAAAAAGAAAATTCACATTATCTCTCAAATTCTATTCGTTTCTTTATCATCTCAAAAACTTTTACGTAACCTTTTTATCTCTTCATCTTACATGCTCTCATTACTTAGAGATCAGGAATTGATGTAATTTCGAGTCCATTCGTACTCCATCAACTCTTATCGAGTTCCATTACGCTTTTCGACCGATGGAACGAGATTTCGTCTTGCTTCTATTAACGAGTGCTGATTTGTCTCAATTATACAAAGCATTTCATCCTCTCTTTCTTCATTAATGCAGTCTCGATTTCAGGTATATATCTCTATATATATATATATATATAGGAAAAGTCGGAAATTTTATATTGATTCTATAATGGGATGATTCAATGACCTCGTAAAATGCACGTCATTTTTCACTGTCATTGGCACTAGTGAAAATTT
Organism: Acromyrmex echinatior; assembly: GCF_000204515.1. The sequence goes on from NW_011627748.1 coordinate 269,698, forward strand.
AAATAAATTTTGAAATTTAATCAACATCAATTTAAACGGCATTAAAACCGTGATGAAAATTAATATAAATGATACTAGAATTGTAATTTTTATTTTTGAATTCCATAAATTGCAATTCAATTTGTTTGAAGCTAAAGATAAAATATTTTATCAAAGTTAATTTTGATAAAAAGAATTATAGGTTTATAATTAATAACAATGAAATGAAATAAACGTAAAATTGTAATTGTGTATTAAAAGTTGTGTAATAAATATAAATCTCGTAATTGCAATGAGAACTATAAAAAAAAATGAGGGATTATTACAGATTTTCTAATAACGTCTGCCGAGTATGAATCGAGCAACATATCACATACCGCGGTATTTTCTTGCTCTCCAAATATCTCTCGTGCTTGAGCAAAAACATATCCAGCTTCGATATCGATTCTGCGATAATTTCACGCTTCGAACGATTATAGCGCGACAGCTGCGGAATGTCGCATATCGAGACACGGTTGCCCTGAATGTAGATATCGGTCGAGGTTTGATATTTATAACGGGGGTTAATATCGATGTCATATCAAAGAGGTAAATTTACAGCGATTTACAGCGTAAAGAATCTAAAGCCGATTTAGAGGAATTAACGTTCCAGTAAATCTTTACAAAGGGAATTTCGAACCCCTGTTGTCTTATTCGCATAATACGTGAAATTCACTCTACGATATAGTAATATCTACTAAAGTAAAATTTCATAAGCAGAAACAAAAAAGATATTTAGGATAAACATAAACATTGCATTTTACTTTAACAAAATTTTGAATACATATTTCCTTATTAATCAAACTTTTATATATATTGTTAAAAACGTGGTTTTCGAATTATTACCATGAATGAATTGTATAAAAATATTACCCTGTCAACCATAAAAAATTAAATAACTTTATAAAAAATAATTAAAACGTCACAATTCAAAAATAATAGTTTTTAAAAAATTATTAAATCATTACAACGCAAAAAGATTGGTTTTTTAAGGATTGTGTAATAAAAATGACATTTAAATATGTTACAAAATATATTTGTTTTGCCGATATTATTTTAATAACACAGGCCTGCAATTAGTTAGAAAACAGAAACGAGAGTAGTCATTTTTTACATTCTAAGCCCTTGATATTTAAACTCCTTAATCATAAACGCTTAAACCACCAACCCTCTAAAATCTTTAAATTTAAACATTAAGAACTTAGGATTTGAAGGCTTAATTTTCTGCCAATGAATAAGAAATATATCCCCATTTCTTGACTGCAATATATTTATGTATGTTATTTATCCAGTTATTTCTGAAACTCTGAAAATTCAATTTATCATATCTCAGCAAAAAAAATGATATCGGGTTAAAACAATATGAGTTTGAAAGGTAAGATTTAGTACAATACTTTCATATAAAATTAGTGTTAACGTTGAGAGAGGTATCCTCTAAATACGGCAGAAACTTAAATATACAAAAAAAAGCGCCTGTATAATTTTCTATTATATTGAAATTTAATTTTTTTCGTTATATCTTACTCTTAACGTAAGGATACAAACATTCAAATATTTTAATTTTCATATATTTTTTAATTTTATCATTTTATCATTTTATCATTTTATCATTTTATAATTATTATATTGTTATTTTTGTGAATTAAACGTTTTAATTATATCTACTTTAATATACCTATTCCTGAAATTTTTGCAATTCTGTACTTTTCTGCTTCATAGATCTTAGAAAATCACTTTACTTCTTCAAAGTGATTCTACGACCTCAATCTTTTTATTCACAGATCCTTAGATCCTTTAATCCTTTGCTTCATATGCTTGCCACGTCAATATTATCATTCACAAATCCGCATGGATCCTTTGAAATGTGCGACTACTGATTTCTCCTCTGTTCTCAAAATTGATTTTTACCTACCGAAAATCTTTTGAATCTTCAAAGCTTGAAAATGGAACATTGGATTCTTATGGATCATGGATATTTGAATCTATTACATTTGGAAGCAACCATCAGCGCAGAAAATAGCAAAGCAAGAGAAAAAGAAGGCGAAATAACGTACTGTTGCGCTTTTATAGAAAGCATTTACGTACAACGCTTTCGAGGGAACTTAATCCTTTTGAATAAAGAAAGGCGCGACGTCACAACTACGCGAATGGCTTTCAAATCTTTTCACCAAAGACGCTTGCTGTCGACTTGCATACAGCATCTATGTGCATTGCGTAGCCAATGCTTGTATAGTGCTGAGAATGATGGAGAAATCTTGTCGAGTACATCTTGAATCATTAAATTCCACAGACATTTACATTCAATATTTGAATAACATTTTTTTTCACTTGCAAATTTTATCACCTATGACAAAATATTATGTATTCACATACTAATGGAGTCTGAAAGCATTATTATTCCGATGCATTCGACCTATCCCTTTACTAATAAATGCCTGATTTCCATCAACGTGTCCAGGAGGAGTTTGGAGGTTAAAATTTTTTATTCATTCTTCCATTTTCAGTTATAAAAAATGTAACTTTACTTTTCAACTTTGAGTAAATTTTTTTGTCATATAAAATTTGTTTTCCCCTGCTATAATCATGTAAGTAATTTCTGAAATTTCCGTTTGTTAGATTTTTGATAAAGTCCGAATACACTCAAAAAAAATATTTTATTGATACAGATAGATTTCTAGATGTTACAACCAAAAAGTATCGCTATTTTTTGTATCTGCTAAAATATTGTCTGCCACATATAGAATTTATAGCAGTATCATTCTAGCAATACTTTCTAGAAAATTTAAGCGCATTACACAAACTATATTAGATGTAAGACTCATATATATTCATTTGTCTCCCGGTGTTAGTCTTTTATATGTATTTTAGTCGAACTTTATAACAAGTATGATTGATCTTAACATGAATAGATGCCACAGACAAATTTTCTTTCTACAGTTCATAAACTGTTCAGATATAAATTCTATTTTTGTCATCTATACCGATTAGATGCAAAACATATACAATATGTCGCAATGCTTGCTAATCATTTAACTATTTTAGCTAATTTTTCGTACCTAAACAATTTCCGCTATAACTGCAAGATCTTTTTTTTGAGTGTAGATATAATAAGAAACTCACAACGTTTATGTCTTAATAACTATTTTGCCTATACCTTCTTCGGAAAAAAAATAAAAGTGGTTTACGAAACCTAATATTTTCCTCATTCAAAATCATGAAAAAGAGACATTCTAAGCTCTAAATATTTTAAAAAGCAATTCATTAACGCAAAAAAAGGCTGTTTATATAACAACAGAATTGATAATCTTCCAGCAAAAAAAAATTCTGGACACATCCATACCAACTTTTATTAATTAATAGCAAATATGGCAAAAAAATTTAAGGCGCGCATCTACGAAAAACGAAAAAAGATATTGACTACCTATAAACGGTAATCGGAAAGTTTAAACGACGTTTCGAGTAGCGGAAGTTTCCACGATGGAGGAGCGTATCTTCTGGCTTTATTTTCTAACTTCGATAATTTCATATCTCGCGAGAAAATGCCGTATTACAGAAGTAAAAGCAGAAAATCCCGAGTTAATCCGATCGTCGCTGACGAGTTAGGAAGCCTAAGAGTCAAACGTCGAAACGTGCCTCCGGAAAGATTCAAAATTTTTGGTTTTAATGACTCAGATGCGAAAGAAATTAATTCTTGAATCCAAAAAATCCAACGAGATACAAAAATTAATAATGAAGAACGTAACTATTTGGAAACCATGCAATTTTAGAATAATCAATCTGGTTATTTAAAGACAATTTATCCGATTCATGACACAATTCCTCTGAAAATGCGGCTATCACGTTTGTCATTATCGAGAATATTCACGAGATTTCAAATTAGCCGAAGAATTGTGTCATTAAGCGCTAATGTAACAGTGGCACTCAACGTATAATGTGTTTAAATATGTATAACGTAATAATATAGAAAATGATTGTATATATTATAATATATAATACGTATATATAATAATAATTTAATGTGATAAAGACTAATTTAGAAAATAATATTACAGCAACGTAAAAGAAATTATATTTGTGAGAAACTTTCATTTAAGGTACAAAGGTCTGAAAATATGAAAGAATAATATGAAAATTCTGGAAAAACTCGCGGTTGTTGCACTTGTTCTCATTAAACGCGATAGTTGATTACGCGCGAAGAGCTGGAAGAGAAGACGTTCCCTCCGAGCATAGTCGAGCGTGGCTGATGCTCACTTCAGTAAGGACTTAATTTGCAAAGTATCCTGACGAAATCTTAACCAGGCGACGGCGGCGGCGGCCTCGACTGAAAGCCAAATGAGGGCGATTCCAGTGGAGAGGGGATAGGGGTTGCGCGGCCGTCTAATTTGTATAAAATTTGCTTCTCTTCTCGTCACCCTTCCAACCCTTCCCTTTTCTCTCCCTCTGTGCAACTGCAGACGAACTTAATTTAAGTTGAAAAGTCAACCTCGTACCCATCCACCGCACTTCAAATAGAATCCGCGTTTGCCAACCACTGGATAGACCTTCATCACATGTACAGGGTGAATCTGTTCAGCTGTCCTCCCCCCTCCCTTCCTTTTTTAAAAACTAAAACTGGAATTTTGGCAAAAATCGAACTTCCGTTAAACCTCTTTTTTTCCATCACTTGCTGAACACCAAATAATATAAATTAAATTACATTAAATTAATATAAAATATGTAATGTATATTAGATATGTCTTTTCTCAAAATTTGAAATTCCCAATTTCCTTTTTTCATTTAAAACATTTCAAATCATATATTACAAACTAACACAACCTTGTTCTCTACTTATTATCATTCTAATTATTTTTATATTAATATCAATGCCATTCTAATTGACAGTTCCCGGTGTTCTGAATAATTCAATTCCAAACCAATTTCATCCTTTATCAAGACATAAAATAACGAGAACCTTTCTCACGGTTGTACTCGCGGAACAGGTGTCTTCTATCTACAGAATTAAGAATACTACTTGGCACCAGAAATAATCGGAAAGTAGACCCAGAGGTAAAATAACTAGATACTATAAGCTCAGTAGTCGACTCCGACAGATAATGAAACTGCCTTTTACATCCGGCATCGTTTCTTTAAAGTTAGCCATTGCTGTCGAAAGTATTTACCGCAAGTAAGCGAGATCTAAACGTTTCTAGAAGCGTAGCAGAGCGGAAGATGGTCGTCGATTAAGAGCGAAGCATTTGTCGTGGTAACGAGGTCAAACATCTTAATTAAGACATAATTATCGAGTATCTGCCGCGCTGCAGTATTGACGGTAACGAGGAACAAAAGTCGGCCAGTTGCTGCTAACCAACCAGGTCCAAGGATTCGACAGATCCCCCAAGGATACAAGAAACTAGAACAGTCTGGAAGTGACGTGACAACATGAACATTTGAGAACTCTCGAATGTGATCTTAAACTAATTGTAAGTCGCCAAACTTTACGCTCTACATTTATTGTTTTCCTACTGTTATTGTTATTTTTACTTAAAATATTAAATTTTGCCCCCGAGAACTGGAGAGTCCAAACATTTGTTGTGTCAAATGTGTTTTTCTCAAAATAGAAAGAGAGCTTTCAATTTTAGGAAGATAAAGAAATGTGAGACAATAAAAATCCGAAAGCAAAATATTTAAGAGACTAAACGCGGGCTTAAGCATTTTAAAGTCTGAAAGGCGAAGGATTTCGGGATTTAATGGGTGAAAAATTCCGAGATTCGAAGGAGAGGAAAGTTCAAGGACGTAAAGCAAACCTCGATTAATCTAGCAAACGATTATTCCTCTCTTCCTTCTGTGCCCTCTTGCTTCGTTACGACGCCATTATTTTCTGCTGCTATCTTGTTGTTTCATAAGATTAGATGCTATCCGTTTTAGTTAGGCTGACGGGGCAATATGCCACCAACGACTTGGCCTACGCTTAACAAGCTCCATTCCTCTTTCCTTATGGTAATCATACTAAATATATATCACATGTTTTCCTATTCTAGCACTTCTTTGAAAAATAACATATGTCTTGAAGACCTAAATTTATTTATACTATAATAATATATTTATTAATTTAAAATTTTCTATTTTTTTCTTACTTACTTTAGTTAATTAATTCATCTATATTACATAAAACTATATTTTTAATTAAGCCTTATAATTTCAAAGGACTTAAATTTTATTATATTGAAAGAAATTTATCTATCCTCTGTCATCATTAAAATTATGTAAGGCTGCACGCCTCTAAAAAGAGAATAAACGTAATGAAAAAATATAATACTTAAAATTGAAGCATTATCATTTCAGCTGATTACTATGGTCCGATCCTGTTGGTATTAAATCTTTGAGAGCCTTATTAAAGACGTATTGAAATGATACGAATAAAAGAGTAATCTTCTGATGATCCCGAAGCCACTAAAGCGAATGTACTCGTTAATTATACGTCGTTATGAGCGTACATATGTAATGAGATACCACCTTTTCAAGGGTTAATGAGAATAAAGCATAATTAATGCAACCGGTTTCGCTGGTGTATCGTTCAATGTTACAAAAGCATGCAGCGATGACGTTACAAATTTATGGTGCGCACGTAGGTTTTTAAATTTGTCTTCTTGTTTCCGCTCGCGTATGTTTAATGCATAAGCATGTAAACAACGTGGACTGATTAAAATACTAGAGGGACAAATAGCGTCGTTAAGAATTGATAAGTGTAATGTTGCTTCAATACATTTTAAATGGAAAAACATTCATCGGTATATATTTGTAACATAATAATTTCGTAAATTTAATTTGATAATAATGCTATATTATTTCTCTGAATTTTGCATTTCTGCTCGGATATGAAGAAGTGTCTGCGAAACGGTTATCCAAAAGATTGGAAATGACACAGAAATTTTCGAGTGAAATAAATCGTTAATGAAAGAATAAAGGCGTCAATGTAAATGACGAATGCGAATAGTAAGTCGATATTTCACGTTTTAAGATGTGACGTTTACGACGTCCCACTGTTCTCTGATGTTTTACAACAATTGTCGCCGACATGTAACGTCATTAAAACTATACTAGTAACTGTAGCTACTCGCCACATATATTTCAGCAAAATCGTTCTTTCCGTGAAAGAACTTTGTTCCTTTTACAGACTTTGAGTCCCTTGTCTCTAGTAACTTAGCTAAAATGAAAGAAAGGGACTCAAAATGAGCAAGCAAGGTTATTTATGAGAGAAGTTTATAACTAGAGAATACAGACACCTATTCAATATTCCCACAATCAATAAAAACAGGCGCATCAGCGAGCCTTTGTTTAATGAAATCTCAGTTTTTTCAATCTTACCATGCGCTAGCACAATTTTCGATTCTGGAATTTATGGATTATACAGGATTTATGCTAGGATCGCTAGTTAAGCGTCCTCGCGCGGTAGGAAGTCGTGCTTGGCGAAGGACGCGCGATTGCCTCCGCGAAAGTGCAATTTGGAACGGCGTCGCAGTTCCTCTTCGAGATTTAGAGGCTCGTTGCCAAATGTCAGAGCAGCGAGTACCACCCAGTAATTAAGTTTACTTCCAAGAAATGCGTCCGCTACTCCTTCCTCCCCTCCGTTCGCGTTTAGTACCAACCCTGATTCTCGACTTGTCTCTGTCTTCACCTTCTCCACCCTTCCGTTGCTAAATTGTGCCCACTCTTGTAGAACAAGTCCTCTAACGATGGGCTACGACAAGAACAGAAAGACTTTGTTGCCCTCAGAACCTGTAGGAACGCAAAACTGAAGTCCTTGTATTTGTCTACCTCAAGACAATTTTTCATTTTTACCGCTCGATTGGAAAATGTCGAATCAACCTGAATACAGTTGAGATGTGCAACGTCAGTGTAATGGCTTTCAACAATAAGCCATTATTTAAGTATTAAGTAGTAAGAAATTATTCTTTTCACATTCGATTGTGATTGTTCAATTTCTTACGACTTAAAGCCTTAACGGCTTAGTGGAAGCCCATAACGTCAGATGTAATAAAATGTAAACAGTATTAAGTGAAAATCGAGAAATATTCAACACAGTAATGCTTTCCGCACAATCGATAATATCTGTAACGCGTTATACTTATTATGTTAAGTACTGAATCATCAACTGAAACTTGTACGTAATAGTTTACACCAACGTACAAAGAAAATCATAACGGAAAATCGTAACAATACGTTATGATTTTTTTTTGTATGTCGACGTAAGTTTATTGTTACGTACAAACTTCAGTTTAATACTTAACGTAACACGTAACAGATATTCTTGTGCAGAGAGCTTAAGCGGAAAATTAATAACAATTAGCTTATACAATACGACATTTTTGCATCTCGATTATTCTAATCTCGTCACATGTGAATTGTGTTCCAAACAGCATATCCGTATCTTCGGGTCACGGAGTGGATATATGTAGCGTAGCGCTTCGATCCGCTCTTCTTAAGGCTGCAGGGCCTTAAGCTGGGGCTTAACACGTCACCCAGAATTTGATCGGCCCTCGTTATCCCCCGCTAGTCAGCCTGGACCCCGTAACATGGCATTCTGATAATCCTTGCTCGGTTAACCGAAATCTCTTCTAAGCCTAAGCAGCAACGACCGGTATTGCGATGCTGAGAATTTACAAGGGAACCTAAACTTTGTTCCCATGTGTAATCTCTTCCATATTTTAGATTCGTTTATTTATTAACATCATAGACTTATATAAAAAGTGATACGCGAATGAAAAAATATATATTTCAATTTAATTAAATTTAATTTAATTTACGTTAAGAGAGAGTTGAATTAAATTAAAGCACGATTGTAAAGAAAGTGCATATTGATTTAATTTGGTTCTCTTAATAGAGATTAAATTTAATAAAATTGAAATTCATATTTTTTCACTCGTACCGCTTTATTTGATACAATAAATTGATTCAAGATATTTTTTATTTCTGTATTAACCTATTTTATCAAGTTCTATAAAAATAAAATATTTAATAAAAAATCAAATTTTGTTTTTATAAAGTTTTTATAATCTCGTTTTTATCTAGCAGTAGCAACATCACTGAAAAAAGAAGTGTTTAATTTTGAGATATTAAAATATTTTGTTCTCGTCTCCATTTTTTAAACACTTAAAGATATTTTAGTTTTAAACTTTTTCCATAAACAAAACGTGTTAGGTGTTCGGATTGAAAACACTATTTTAAATCCAATTATCCTATGTATTTTAAATCCAAACATAGTATTTTTCAAACGTTGAAAAAATGGAGACAAGAACAAAACATTTTAATATCTTAAAATTAAACACTTCTTTTTTCAGTGATAGTTTTTAATTAGTTATAATTTCTATTGTGTGAGATTTATCAAAGAACAGAAAAATTAGCAGGGTCGATTACTACGAATCGCTGTTGCTTGTACAATAGTGTGCCAATTTAGCGTATACAAAGCGATGCGGCGCGATTATACCACAGATTGGTACAACAATAACGAAAATGAGTTAATTAGCAACATTAATGCGGCATCGTCGACTCCAAATTGTTCGGTGGACAATAATTCGTCCACGATAATCGGGTTACGATGCATGTTGGATATCATAGTGATCATAGTGATCGCGAAGCCTCGTATATCGCGTTACGCATTTTAACTCGCATGAATTATTTCCGACTTTCAGTCTGTGCAAAATGAATGTTGTATAAAATGTGTGAATACCATTTTTGAGGCCAATTACAAACGTTCATTTCGTGTACCGAGTTTGCACTTGAATTTTTTATGAAGAGCATACATTTATAATATCTCGTAATATACTCTCGTATGTACATATATATAAAATAAAAATATAAATTTACATATAAAACGTTATACACAAAGGTGGCAAATTTATGTAAGTATCTTTTGTCTTAAAAAGGTATCAAACTACTTGAATTTGTATTCTCTTTGACAAGTACAATTTAACCAATTTACAGATACGACAAATAGTCAAATATCTTTTATGTCACTAGATAAAATACGAAAAAGTGCAAATAGCAGAAGAAGAGAAAAGAAGAGAAGAGAAATATATTTCTCTCTGATCCTCGAATTACCAAATTACACAACTCAAGCTCGAGTTCTCTTATCTCAAAACGAGACTTTCGCGAGTGAGCTCCGTTTGAAACGTCATTTAAAGTTCTCCGTTACGAGAACGAGTCACAGCATGTGACCTGACCCTCGTGAAGCACGCAGGATTTAAGGATCTGAAGATCTTGTGAGTAATCAGAAGCTACAAAGACGTTGAAATCCGCCTTTGAATTTTGGATTCATTTGAAGAGTCAAAGATAAGTTATCAAAACGCAAGGAACAGATCAAGAGAACTCGAGCAAAAATATTAATAATCTATTATAGGATCTCTAACTCGGATAGATGACATGTAATGTATAAACGAGATTAAGATCTTAACTCGGAAATAGTCACCTGGGGATGTCACCAATTTTCATATCCTAGCGGCAAAGAAAATCCAACTGTAAAATATTATTTCTTATAAATATAATTTCAGAAGGAAAAAGAACTTTCTTAGCTCAAAAGAACGTAAATTATGTGAAATACGTTGTACAAAATTATAACTAAACCGTTGAATACAAATTAACAGTAACATCAATGTTATAATTTCCAACTCAACAATGTAAATGTTATATAACATATGTTATGTAACATTTACATTGTTTACGAGTGAGAAATTATAACATTGAATTTAATGTTACTTGAAATTATGATACCGATTTGATGATCAATTTGTATTTAGCGGATAAATCTTCTAATTATCGAAAAAATCACTTATCCTTTCAAGTCATTTTAATTTTCTTAATTCGATTGTTTTATTTAAATATTTACAATGAATAATTAATTATTGTTTCAGGTAAGTTCCATATTGTATCTCGTGCGAAATGAGTGCGTCAGTGAACGAGATTTGGCTTCATAAGAGAGGCTTTGATCAACACAACGTGAGTAAGAAGGCAAACATTTGAGTAACATGAGATGAGGCTTCGGATTCGATAAACGCTTCATGGGGTCAGATCCATTAGCGTGACACCGCTAAATTGCTGTAAACCGATATACTGGGGTACCCTAAACGTCACATTAATTAGCACTAATTGACGATTAAGTACGGTATACCGGCAGGAAAATTCTCTTCGATCGCTGACATTGTTTTAATGATTGATCATGAATCCAAGTGCATCTGCATATACACAATTTTTATTTCATAATTAATATATATTTTAGTTTGTAGCTTAAATAAATATTTTTCTGGAAATAGATATGAATGTAAGTTCTTTCAAAATTTTCCCGAGATTTACAGTGCAACATGTATAAAAATTCAAATTATTTTACTTCTAAAGATACAATTTTTTAAACTTAAATTCGAAAAATTCATTAATAAAAAAGTTTTGCAGAAACATTGTATGAATATACAAACTTCCAATTTGTTAATATAATTTGTAAAATATATCCTATTATTGCTCACGGAATGAACTTATATTATAGCTATCTTTGTTCATTTACGCATTCGTACGAGTGAAGTTATAGCAAATGGCGGGAATGTATTTTCGCGGGGTATAATTCATAGTCGAATAGGAAATGACGCTATCCATTTCCGGCGACCGTGACGTTTAATCCAATGACACAAGGGAAATCTAGAATTCGTTTCTCTTTGCTGTCAAGCCGTCTGGCAAGATGATGTAATGAGAAATTCTACAGACTATAAGTAATCGCTTTCTTTCCCACTCCTTTCACAATTTTTTTTAACCAAACCACAGAAGCAATTGCCTGCGTTAAGAAGCTACAATTTCTAACGCTTACAAATTTTTGCGTTTGTTCATCACTACTAAGGTTGAAAGCCAAATTAAGAATTAATGTTCAATTTCTTGCTTCAAGGTATGCACTTGAACATATATCATTTCAAAAATCTTATCTATCGTCACATTTCACTCTTGATTACAGTACTGTAACTTTTAGGATCCGAGCGTACATTTTTTAGTTCCCATTTTTCTATAAAGTTTAAATTTTAAATTTTAGTTTCCGTTTTTTCTTTTGCTTATGATTTTAGATATAATTTTTAACATTCTTATCAAAACCTTTTTTGTTTATAAATTTGGATTTTATATAATTCAGCATTTTGAAAGAAAAATTAAAGTTCCATTTGTGAAAGATACAAGAAAAATAAAAAGTCTTGGTTATTAAAATAACTATATATATAATTAAAGATGCTTTTAACAATTATAATTAAAGGTTAAACTCTTTATTGGATATTTATGTTATAATTATAATACTTTAAGCAGAATTTCGATTATCTATAACAAATTTGACAAATTTGAAAGGATTTTCCGATATAAAATTTTTGTAATTGACACGAATAGATCAATTTAATGCACGATGCATCACATGAATCGCTTCTTCGACGTCACGACGCTGCGTCGCGTCCTTTTCAAGTAGGCAGCATTAATGTACCCAACATGAATAGAAGGATGTTACAAAAGCTTTCTTTTTGGCGGCTTTTAAGGCGCCACGACGCCGCCTTGTCAAGGAAAATAGCCGATGTGACAAATTAGCTGCTTTGAAACTCGCGCGTTCGAATTAACTTCACGTAGTTAGGATAGTTAGAGGCTGTACAGACTCATGGATTTTACACGTACACGAGTATATGTACTTTTACCGGGAATTACATTCGTGCAACGAATGTACATCGGTTCGTTTTTCTAACGTTAATTAGTCGAGATACAAACGCAAACAGAATCTCGAGAAGGACATTAATATTCGCGTTTAATAATTATACGGCATTACGGATACTGGCGTAAAAATTTATTATAAACATAATTTAATAAAAAATATTAATAATTTAATAAGAATTTAATTATAATTAACTACAAAATACAAATTATGTAGTATTTAAAATTTTTAGAATTTTCAATTGGAAGTTAATTAATACACGTAAATAAATAGAATTTCGAGAACTATGTGCGCATTCAGATAATTACTGTAATTACTATAATTAATTTCAAGAAATTGTAATAATTAATAGTAACTAATATTAATCGTGTGAATATCAGTACAGTAACAGGAGGAGAAGAAACGTAACGATAATTTATAAAAGGAAAGAAGTTAAAAAATGTAGTGAAAATAAACATGATTCAAGAGCGTTTTTCTCTAATTAAATCGAGATTTAATTGGAGGTCAAAGTGTGTCACGAAGGAAAGGAGGTCTCTTTTTTATATAAAACCCTCGTGAAAAGCACGTTTTCGCGAACGCGGCTGCAAGGCTCGGAACGCAAGCAACGGCGTAAGGAAAGTAATAAACGGCGGGTAAACGCGATGATGCGACGAAATTTATTCATAAGCAAACTTTAGCCGTTGTCGTTCTCGGCGGAAGGAACACTCGTAGATGGTTGGTCGAAACTTTCCCTCGCTAGGAACCCGAAGTGCTTTTCAGAAACTTCTCTCCGCTACATCGCGCCGATATTTCGTCAAGAGCAACGTATCGATAAACGACACGAGAGCTCGTCCGAGACCGCCCGTCCGCTATTTCCTGTCCTTTCTTTGTCGCGATGTTTCGTAACATGATACACGACGTCCCTGGGAACTTGTACATCACGATGCAAAGAATACATTCCCCTTGGAATTCGGGACAGAAGTTACCCTAGGGGAGGTTAGTGAAAAATGAAACGCTCCTCGTTCTTATTTATAATATATTCTGATTTTAATCAGATTTATATGGTACGATAGTTTAGTGACAGAAAAGAATATTATATATTACAATAGAAAAAAAAAGGAAAGAATTACAGAATACCATTTTATTGAAATAACTTTTCAGATAACAAGCTGATGTTATTTGTCATCCCGTTGACATTAAAGATGTTATTTTATTGTCAAAATGATGACAAATAAATAAAATAACGCCAATTTGTTACTTGAGTTAATAAATATTCATGTGGCATAACTACTTTTAGTACAGGTTTGTTATGTCATAGAGTGATACCAATTACGCTACAGGAAGAGGGGAAAAAGGTTGCGGTTATGAAATAGGAGAGAGAGGATATGGAATACCACCAACTAATATATAGTATAAACTTTACACGTCAAATGCATGAACACATTTCGTTACCAAATTTAGTTCAATTATATCATTCAAAAGCTACATTCAAGGTTCCAAGCTAGACTGAAATTACAAAATGAATACCTATATATTTCTCAAAATTACGTAAAGAGCACACCTGCAAAACTGAAATGTAGCTTCTATAATAATGCAGTAAACACTAATGAGCAGTGGCCATGTTATAATAAATAAATACACTCTGAAGAAATAATTTCGACGTTCATTCTCAGAATGCAGCGGAAGCTATACAAGCTATATCATAGTATTTCATAACTCCTCACCTTTTCCATAATCATCTCTTTTCATCTATTTAAAAACTGCACACTTATTTTATTTTATTATTAATAAAAAGGACAAAGTGATACTAAAGTACACGATTTTTTTTATTTTTACTGTCAAGTTCATTGAATGACATTAGTTGTTCTAGCACGTAGCTTCAGAATAAAACTTGATATTTTATCGATTTTCTCGTATCGAACGGAGAGATGATACGGGTCAAAGGTTCGCGCAAAGCAACAAACGTGCCGAGCTTCAACCAGAGAGAAGGTCCGACCGATCGACCGACCGACAACTGCAGCGGTGCAGTTGCATCGGAGATGCGCCGAGACCGCGCAATTTCGTGGATACGACGGGGTCATGCATTATCGGTTAGCGGTGCAGCCAACGTTACACGGTGCTGACCGTATCGCATTTCGATAAAACAAAGACAAGTGGCCGGTCCAGCCTGGCCAAGTGAGCGATGGCCGTCGTGTGCAGTCAGGCGCCGTCGAGAGAGTGTATCTAGACTAGAAAGGGTTGCAACTACGAGGACTACAAATACCTGACATTCCCTCTGATTGTCACAACTGTACGAAATCCTCTCGCTTCTCTTCGTCCTTGCCCATCGTATTCTGATTGATCTACCATAATTGATTATATTTACCTTTCGTAGAATTGAAGGTGGGGAATTAATCAAGTTTATAATTATCAATTATTATACTAATGAAATTATTATATGGAATTATTATATGCATAATAATGCATAATAATAGGTATTATTGAAACATTCATGCAATGTCACATTTTATATACAAAATAATCTAACATTTCCTCCATCCAGTGACGGAATTTAACGATCGTTATAAAGTAATTTTCTTTTCTCATTTATTATGCTATAATTATTTTATAACGATTTTTATAACAACTGTTAATTGAGTTATTAAAAAATTATTATGTTAATACATTTAATATACAATAATAATACCTATAATGTAAAATACTTATTTTATTTTATCGGTAGTCCTAAAATAACTTCAAAAAAATTAATGAAAGACTATTTCAATTATTTTTTTAATATTATCTCGTATTATTATTTCTTTCATCAACACTTTTTATACTATTGATTTAGTTATTAGCTTATAGTGAGTTACAGTAATTAATTATTATTTAATACTTTATTAATAATTCTGATAGTTTTTGCTACTATAAGTATATGACTTATTAGTATTAGAGGAAATAAACAATAAAGTATTCGGATCTGTTAAAGATCCTGTTTTATATATACAAATTATATGTACAAATATACGACAAGTTTATTAATGCATACAGCAAATGTGTGCGAAGTAATGACGTTTGCAGTTTCGCACGCGTAACAATCGTTGCTTTGGATATATTCGGCTGCCGTATAAGAGAAGCCGAGAGCGTTAATCGAAATCATAGCAAAACGACGCACGTATTGCGCCAACAATAGGTGAATTTAGTCTGATTAAATGCGAGAGATAATTGCAGGAGATACAGGCCGTCATGGCGGCGCAGACCAGGATCGATGCGCCAGTAATTATACCTTACAGACGATACGCCGCCGCTTCGCTGCAGCTTTATGATTTCATTTGCATGTCAATGGCGACTCCGCCGCAGGATCTGCGGATAGGACTAGATCTTAAGCCTTTAATACCCTGTGTGTCGAACAATTGCGTCAACTCATTTTGTATTAATTCGTCGCGTAATTGATTTGCAAGCTGGTCTTTATGTATAATTTGTATTTTTTACTGATCTGTGGGAATTTTTTTCTTGAGGTTAAAAGTAAAATATTCTAGGATACTCTTGCATTCGATTTTAATAATTTTTAAAAATGTTAATAAAATATTATTTATTTAATTTACACTGTAGACAAAATTTTACTTTTCTTATGTTAAATTGATCCGATAGTTTTCTTATATATAAGTTTTTTGCTTCGATTTCAAATCTATAAAATTTATATGAAGGAGGCAGGATTATTTAATAATATGTATAATTTAATTCCTCTATCAATCTTTTTTACTTGGAATATAAATAAATGGAATTCATAAGTGAAATTCATAAGAAATAGCTACTAAATTTAATATAATTTTCTATATTCATTATATAAACTAGGTTCTTAACAAAAATAAATCATTTCAATTAAGAAAAAGATCCTTTGCAACGAGCTGTTGTTCAAAATATATAAATTTTAAAAAGAGATTATGGATTACCAAAAAAAGTTGAAGCCAACAGGATAAACTTTAAACCCATTTTCAGAATATTATGTAGCAATAAAAAAAATACACAAAAATCAGCCAAAATTATCAATTTAACAAACTCATTAACTCATTTATTCAAGTATAATTCCTCAAATAAGCAAAATCTAAAAGTCTCTATAACTATACTTATCTCCCTCTGTAGCATTTTCTTAAGAAATTCTTTACCGGCTAATCCCTTTTTCAATTTTTCAAACGTAATATCTTTAAACTTCGTCATCTTAATATAAGCATCCTCTCTTGAGACATGAGGACGAATTGAAAGAATAGAGAATAAAATTATCGGGCTTTGAAATGATTTTTACCTTTGGGCTGTCAGTTCGCGTTAGATGATTAAATAACGATAGATCGACGGCCGCGTAAAATCAGTGGATCCAATTGTGTCCGTTGTAATGGCAGTTAAGACGTGTAAATCGAAGTAAAGTCATCAAGTAAACGATAAATCTTACCGAATATATATATATATATATATATATATATATATATATATATATATATATATATATATATATATATATATATATATAGATACTTTCCCGGACAAGCCACCGCAGTATCGTATTCC
This sequence comes from Acromyrmex echinatior, assembly GCF_000204515.1. The sequence continues at coordinate 286,931 of NW_011627748.1, forward strand.
AAACGAAGCTTGCTTCCCTGCGTAAATTAATCTCGCCGTATAATTAATTATTCAGTTATCACGCGACTATCCCGAGGGAGAATAGGCCGAAGCTGTCCGAGTTCATCGTGACTGCCGACGTGTATAACGCTGTTACACTGCAACTGCGTGCGTCCGTTCGCGAACGAGGATATTGGACCAATACGTTTACTCATGTCGAGCTTGAAGATGTTTGACATATTGGCCATGCCGACTATTTATGGCCTTCAATTTTGCTTTGGGAGATTTCAATTTCATGACGACAATCGAGCAACATAAATTTATATAGGTTGTTTAATTGCTTTAGAAAAAAGATTTGAAAAATACGAGTGGATGTGGGAAGTTGAACACGGGATATAAATCAATAATTTAAAAAAAATGAAGAATTAACTAATACGTTAAATAATATTTAGCGATAGAGCTATATAATATCTTACTTTTTATTAAATTTTAAAATTTAAAACTTGTATTTCGCACTCTTTGATTTGAAACAGAAAATATAAAGGAAACACGATAAACCTTGATTATATTTTATTTTTAATTTAGTATTATAGTATCCTATATGTATGTTTTATAAATGTATATTATGATATAATAATATTGTAGTTTCTATTTTAATGAACATTTTATTTCAAATATCGTATAGCAACGTATGTATATTATATGCTTTTACGAATTTAATAACGCTTTCACATTTTTAAACTATTTAAAAAATATTCTTTTTAAATTCAAATTTTGGTAAAAATACAGCGTAAATATATAATGGATTATACAATTTCCCAATGAAATTACAAACTTCCATTGAGACAGAAAACAGGTTTTAACTTGTCATATCTCGAGAGCGGGAGATTAAAGGATACAAACGAATACAGAAATCCCTTTTTTAATATTAGAAAAATGCTTTAGTAAAATGTAGTTTAAAGGGCATATCACCCTTGTAGGGATTTCTGGATTTATAAAGATTTATTTGTCCCGTTATTTTGCTTCTTTCATCCACACACGCTGCATTGCGCTTATTATTAAAAAAATATTCTTGCCTCAAATATAAAAATCTATGTTGTTTATAACATTTATTTCACAATATTTAGAATAAGTAAAATATAACATAACATATTTTTTATTCTTTATTTTTAGAATAAAGAATGAAAATTAATATTTCAAATAGAAATTTCAAATATATTAGATTTTTTTTTGCTGTTTTATTGTTTCTTGATTTATTATATCAAAAATATGCAGTAGAAAAGATAAGGAATTAGATACATCAAGGAATTATATTCTCTTATTCATTTCAACATATTCCTTCATTCAGGATTCTTTAGATTCTCATGCAAATCTTTCAATTCTTACATTTGCCGATCTCTTTCTAGATTCCCTCTCTCTTTAGTATTAAGATATTTCAATCATCGACTTTTACTCCAACGACATTTAATTTAATCTCAAACGTTCTCATTCTGTAGATCATCTTGCAAATCGAATAGGAACTACATAACATCAGAAATATTGGCTCTCTTTATCTCTTTCTCTTCCCTATTTACTTCTACCCTTTCTCAAGTCATCCCAGTCTTTGGCTTTGCTATTTTCTTGTATTTTGTGATATTTTCCTTATCCTCTATCGCAGACTGTTCAGACTCAGATCCCTTCGCCTACAATCCTAAAAGGAGTTATCCTGTGTTGCAGGATATCCCGAGGTCGTAACAATTCGAGCGCCAATAGGAGATAGAGGCGGCCTTAGCGCGAAAGCGTTATCACTCGCACCCCACATATGCACATATGAAGCATACACGCGCCCCATCATACAAGGTGTACTGGCATATACGCGCACAGAGCATAGTACATTTCCATTTTATCTCAACCCTGAGGCTGCCTGCACCTGCTAGAACGGCTTTTGTTTCTTGCTACCGACGCTACGTACAACTAAAATAGCCTCGTGTCCTCTCATTTCATCCTGTCTCCTCTCTTATTCCGCGTCTCTTTGCAGGATATTACATCCTTATGTTTTTAAGTTTAAACATTTTATCGACAGATAATTACGTTCCCACAAATAGAGGAAGTATTATTATATAAGTAGGAAATAATAATAAAGAAATTACCACCATTACGAGAATAACCATTACAAGAATTCTGTACAAAATATTTTTTAGAAAATGCTTTATTATTTCTATATTGTTTTTTTCGTTCTGATATTGTTGATATTGTTGAGTAGATGATATTGTTGAGTAGACTCAGTTGGAAAATGTGTTTATTTTAATTTCACATGTCCCAAACGATCCGCCCAAATTTTGTATCAATTTAACCCAAAATAGAGGAAAGGAGGCGATTATGGAGTAAGTGGGAGAATTGTGGAATATCACGATATCTAGTTTGCGCTGCATTCTGACGGCGAAATTACTTCTTCATAGTTTACTTGGATGTTTTAATATTGCCACTGGTCATTAGTGTTTACTACTGTTGTCATAAAAGTGCATTTCAGTTTTTTGCAGGTAGCCGACAGTTTCACAGATGTGTATTCTGTACATAATTTTGAGAAGTGGATATTAATTTTCTAACTTTAGCTTGTAGGTCTTGAAAGTCGTACTTTTAAATGATATAATTAAATTAAATTCGATAACGAAATGTGTACATGTATCTGACGTGTAAAGCATATTATATACATATACTTATATATAATGTTCCATATCTTCTCTTATTTCGCAATCTTTTTCCCTCTTCAGTTTTTTTTTATATAATGTTCGTTTTATATACTCAGAAAATTTCTGTTTATAGCATAATTAGTATCACTCTATGCTAACAAACTTGTAGCAAAAATGTTAGATACGTCATATATTTTAATAAAATAAAATGCATTAAAATGCTTCCCTTTCTTTGAATATATTAGGAAGTGATACGAATATTATGTCAGAAATTAACACAAAAATGTAACTGACATAGATTAAAAATGAATTGTGGAAGAATATTTCTTCAGTAAAATTGCCATTTATGATACGTTAAATTAATACATTCATTTATCTTAGAGTTTTATATAAATATATTATACATTGTTGTGTTATTCTTCATTTTTACGCATATAAATGGTATTATTTTAATATTGAGAAATAAATATTAATTTAACACAAAATGTTCAAATAATACAATTACATCACGTTCAATCAATTCGGACATGTTAAAATTTCAACACAAAAATTTTAACAAGTATCGGTTTTAACACAAATATAAAATGTTTTTTACTGTGTATACGTATATAATAAACTTGTTTTTGTTATACCAGATTCGATATTTGATTCAGTTGATCAGTGTTACAACTGCATGGTGATTGTTGTCCGCTTTGTCACGTTTACCTGCAATTTATTCGGTGCTCACCGTGGAATAACAAACAGATTTCTCGTTTTAGCCCAACTTTTTCTTTTACCGGAATTTCTATTTTGCGGAATAACGACAGCGGTTGCCGCGTACCGCAAGTACGCTACTTTCCAACGACGTTTAAGGCAGCAAGAAACCGACCACCCGCTATATCCTTCTAGGAAGAGACGCATTAGTGTCTACTGCACTTTTTCCTACCCCGAAAACGATCCTGCTCCCAACGGAATGGGACTTGTTTTGGCACTTGGCCGCAGATAAACGTTTCGGTTTCATACGCGCACATTCCATCTTTCGAGGATCTGGATTATTTCCGCTAATTTTTGTTCAAATTAATCATTTTCCACATCTTTGCGAAACTTAATTGTTTTCATAAATAACAAAGTAAGAATAACTGATAATATTAGTGATACATGATTTCTAGATATAATATAGTAAGTTGTGCTAATTGCCAGTTACAATAATCAATAAGTATCAAATTAGGAAACAACGAATATTGGATAATACAATAAGAACAATCGATCGGGAAAGGTGAAGTGCTTATCTAAGTAAATATCCCGCATTATTTGAAAACTATAAACTTGTCAGGTTAACCCTCTCTCTTTTTTATCGAGCGTTCTCTGGACGCGCCCTCTAAATGCACCCTCTTCGTCCAGGGGTAAGTAGTGGTCGGCTCGCAAATTAACAAATCGACCGACGTACCGACCTCGGCTTTAAACCGTAACGGCAGAAAGTGCTTTTATAGCTCCGGGGGGAGAGAGGGGAGGTGACATGCATGGAGGGTGAATTCGGGGTGAGAAAGAGAGAGCTATGACACAATAAAAAAAAGAGTACCGCGGCGATATCTACGAAATACACCAGCGTCCAGTAATCCCGCAATCTTTCCCCAACACCGCAACCACGAATTCCCTCCTCCCTTTTTGCACCCTATCTCCTCTCCATGGGAATTACGAAGCCAGGTCCACCATCTCTCCAATCTGCCAACTGCGAAAGCCGCTGAAGCGGTAAAATAAACAGAATCCCCTTTCGGTCTACGTTTCACCTCTTTTCCTTACTATCATGTTCTGCGAAATTATAAAATAAATTACGGAGTTGATCTTGAAACTTCGCGAGAGGTTTACTGCGAGCATGTCAAACTGTGTTTCGCAAACGAACGGTTACAAAGTACCTCGATGCAACTCTCCGAGAGTAGTAACAAGATGAGAGGGTGCATATATATGTGTATCTATGATCGTCAATTACTAAAAGTACTTTAAAAAATACTTTCCGACGTTAGAAGTTTTTCTAATTAAAGAATTTTCCAATTAATAAATAAAATATTTAAATTGAATATTAAAATATATTCTCTAATCAGGAAACTTTTCTTATCTCAAAAGTTGAGGAGAGAAACATATATCGTCATTTATTGAATAAATAAATTAATATGAATGCAAGCAGGAATTAATAAAAATTTTATATCATTAACCTGCATTAAATCTATAACGAAGATTTTAATAATTTAAAACAGGAAACGCCCTTTCACCTTTGAACTGATGAAAATTGACAAATTCACGTTACCAGGAATATTATAAATCGATATTAATTACCATCACCCATAGCTTATTTACAATAATAATAGGGCAGCTTATTTGCAATAATAATAGAGGTGCATTTGCATTAGTAATAGGGTGGATACTGACCTTATACGGAAATATCGGTAGCACTATAGAATGCTTCATATTTTATGAGGCATATGGTATATGTATACGATATCTCGAAATTCAAAAACAGTAGCGAAATTTTGTATTCAATCCAGAATTGTATTTAACGCAAAATAATTAAAATAATGGAAATAATTAGATTTTTCAATAAACAAGATGAAATAACAACCTAGTTTTCAAATGCTGTTGGTTAAAACTAATAATAAAAAAAAACTAAAGAGTTGAATGCAACTGTTTATATTTGTTAAAATTAAAAAAAATAATTAAAAAATAATTTTGAATTAATGAAGAAATATAATTTTTCTGTTTTAATGTTTATTTAAAACTCATTCTTTCAAGTTTCTAAGCAGGTGAATAACAAGAAAAAAAATGTTACCAAATTCTTTCATTAAATTAATATTTCTGTTGCATTTATTATATTCTTATATTAATGTTTATATTGCATATTCATACTTTCAAACCATTATTTCATATTGCTTGTAATTGTTTCTTCACGTAAAAAAAAAACATTCGGAACGACAAGTTGATTTGTTTATTTTATTTTGATCGAAAATAAAATTCAAGGGCTTTTTCGAGTTTTCATCGTCCTCTATCAACCTAATCCTGCAAATGTCCCAAAATTTGAATTGCTGAAATCTATAATTGTCTGCAACTCTTGTTGTGCTTGCCGACTGTCTGAATTTTCATGAAATCGCGAAACAAGTCGTAGCAAGTCGGTGATCGACGATTACGATCGTGAAAAAATTTCGGAAAACATTTTTCGCGAGACTCGGGAAAAATATTTTCCCGAATAAATATTTACGATACAGCGGCTCTCATAACAAGTGCGAATCGACTCGACATATATGCGTCAGCTTGTTCATGCGTTTCTCTTTCCATGTATGTTTTTTGTCAGCAAAATGGACCACGAGCTTATCGCTGCAATGTCCATTCGACGCTCGATAATGCGTTGGTACAGCAACAGCAGTACAAAAATAAACCTTGCGACACATTCTATGATACTATTTTGCTTTTCATACTTTTCATTTAATTCAAGATGAACATTTCGATTTTTCATTCATTCAAACGCGTACATCAAACAGTCTATAAAAACGTTGTTGTTTTTAAAAGTTATGCATATCAAAACTTTTTGAATTCATCATTTTAAAATGCAAGATAATTGAATCATTTATTATGCAATGATTAAAATCTTGATGCGAATTGAAGTTTTGAAGCAGCATTTGTTAATAAACAATTAGCTTTGTTGCCAAAACGTTTGCATAATTACAATTATGTAACATTTATTTCACGATTTCGAAAACATCATATATATATATATATATATATAAAATTTGGGGATGGAAAATTCATTGCATTTTGATGCATCAAAATAAATTCTGCATGTTTTGCAAAAGCAGCGATTGCAAAACATGCAGAAATTTTTTTGCAAAATTTCAATAATAAATAAACAAGTTTGTTACGGCAACCCAATAAACATGGTTCTTGCCTTAAAGTTATTGTGATATGCAAATGGCAACATCCAGCCTGGCGGCAAACGATAATATGGAATGTCGGGTGAGAGCTCGGGTAAAAATTATTATTTCCTGATTACAGCCGAGTCTGAATTTTAATTAAAGGGCCGATGGCGAGACGATTCATTATGTAAAATGAAATATGCATTGTATATACTGACTGCCGCACGAATTTATCGCAAGTCGGCGACGAACGCCGAGGCGCAAGACATTGCAAATTACATTTTGTACAATGTACTCCCGTACCTCGTTATCATTGTTCGCGAATTTTATTGCGGCAACTTTACTGTAACGCAGTAATATCTTGTAACTGGAATATTTATATCTCAAGATAATTAATTAGTAACTCGTGGCGATCGTTATCTACATAAAGTGATAAAAAAGTTTGACCTCAAATTTTTTATGATATATTATTAAATTTTCTTTTTCTTCTTCTTCTTCTTTTTATTATCTATCTATCACTATTATATTATATTTATATAACATTTTTCTCTCCCTGCGTATAATATACATGCTTCAGCCCGTAAAAGTAAAGCCTGTGAAAGAAGTTTGCGATCGTGTAGAATTCGTGAGAAAAGTGAAAGTGATTTGGAGCTGAGTAAGGGCTTTATGAGAGCGAGTGAAAGTGTTTCGGACTCAGGTAGGAACCGTAGGGTTGGTTACAAGTTGGTTGAATCGTGAGGAGCTTATGACCCAATTAAAGCTCTCCGTCTCTCCACCTCTGTTCGAAATAACCTCCATGTTACGATAGTCATGCCAGCGCATCTCCGATTGCCTAATTCTATTTATTCTACCTCATTTTACCCCATCATCCTACTATTAAATGTTACATGTATCTAATTTCCTTACTGTTTCTATGCTTTTTTTTTCAGATTTGTAAGTTGCAACACAGAAAAATCCATTTACAGCCTTTGTTTCATCAAAATAACGTATTTCTGCCGTTAGATATCAATTTAGGCAATGGAACGTTCTACACTGTTCTCGTGAGTTTTTATTAAACGTCAGCGAATGACATCGTTATCCTATTTATGGAGTACTGCAATTTCATGTAGCAATAGGAAAGTCCATTTCTAGAGGTTTTCTCTCGCTAGGTGTCACATATAGATTACAATTTGAACAACAGGGAATCATGTACTCTGCCGGTGTGTTTTTGCCGAACGTCAACGGGCGACACCATTAATTGGCCGTGGCCAATGTCTCTGTCACTAACGATGATTAGCTATACAGGGCGGTGTAATACGACCAGATAGCACGGGGGCACGAACATTAGTACACGTTACCGTGCAATGGGACTCGGAACCACTACAAGCTGTTGCCGAATTACACCAACGGCAATCCCGCTGACCATCAGACCGTGCGAGCGAACGCAGTTAGACAAATTATGTTGGTACGTGCTCGTGTTGTCGCGCTCTGTTCCCCTTTTGCGTCCTTCCTCGCGCCGATCCCTACCGCGACCTGGCTTAATGCGGATTTCACGCAAAATTTAATCCCTCTCCATCCTGAACAAAGCTCATGTCGAATACGTTTGAGCACTGCTGATCCAGAAGTGTTTTTCATACCTATTGATTTTATAATAAGTATTATACATTTAAGGCCTAGTTTCACAACTCAACTAGTTAACTCTTAACCGAGGTTTAACTTATTCATTGTCTCTTTTCAATTTTAGAATTGGAAAAGGATGACAAACAAGTTGAACCTCGGTTATGAGTTAATCGTCAGTTGTGGAATTGGACCTTAGAGAGCAAATTGGAGCTTGATAGTCCGATTAACCTTAGAATGCTATTGATATGAGTGATACCTAATATTGCTATCGATTATACCTACAAGAAAATAATCTAATCTTAACTAATGTTGTACAAAGTTTTCATACAATTCACACTTCTATTAACAAAATATTCATAATTTAAACTTTTCTCACTAAATACAAGTAATCTAATTATTAGGAGAGACCAGGAATATTGTTACACTTAAAATTGCTGCAGAACGACAAACAATATATACTCTTACATAAAAAAATATAATATTTCCGTAAAAACATTACGATCATACTGCAATAAGTTATTTCAGACTGAATGTAGCATATTTTCAGACATAAAAAATATTTTCGGTTTTTCATAGCCAAAAGTAAAAAAAATTCAGTGATCTATTAAATGTTATATTTATCAATCTGCTCACCATATCATAATTTCAGTTTTTCTATAGAATTCTATATTTCTATATTTTATAAACAACATCATACAATTATCTATATTAACGTCTTAACATTTACATATTTTTTGCTTAAGTAATAATTGAAATACATAATAAAATACATAAGATTGAAATACAATTGAAATACATAAGATCTTTAAAGAATATATGTAATTATTTTAGAATTATATATTTTAGAAATATTTTAGAATTATATATTTTATAAAAAAATGTAAAATTATTTTAGATAACAGAATATAATTGGTTTATCTAATTAAATAATGGGTTCAAAATTCAATGTTTACAAAAATTATATTTTCAAAATTGTACGATTGTTTTTCAGCAAACTGCATGCGTTCATATAGCAATTATTTTCTTAGTAAAAATAAATTTGTTTAAAATTTTAAAATATTTAAATTTTATACAAATTTATTTTTGCTAAAATTTTCTTTAGAGAATATACATAATTATTTTAGAAAAAATATATAATTATTTTATCTCTAAATTTTAAGTAACTCTCCTTTTATCTAAATTACGTAAAAGGAGAATTACTTAAAAATTATTTCTGCAACAAATAAATTAAAATCCAAATTAAAACTGAGTAAAAATATAATTTATAATAATTAATTTAAAAAATAATTGCCATATGAACGCATGCAGTGTGCATGCGTTCATGTAAAATAACCATACAATTCATGAAAAATAATTCATGAAAAATAATCATACAATTGCGAAAATATTATTATAATTTTTGTAAGCATTGAATTTTGAACCCATTATTTAATTAGATATAAAACAATCAATTCAATTCTTACAAAAATTAAATTTTCATAATTTGTATAATTATTTTTCAGCAAACTGCATACGTTCATATAGCAATTATTTTCTTAGTAAAAATAAATTTGTATAAAATTTTAAAGTATTATTTAAATTTTATACATTTATTTTTGCTAAGACCTTTAGAGAATATATATAATTATTTTAGAAAACACATATGATTATTTTATCTAAATTTTAAGTAATTCGCCTTTTATCTAAATTATGTATTAGGTGTTGGAATTAATTCGTAGCGTTTTTCTATCTATAATTAAAAAATGGATTCAAAATTCAATGCTTACAAAAATTATATTTTCA
>NW_011627749.1:1473-87453 GCF_000204515.1 Acromyrmex echinatior
TAGTTCTTTAAAATCTCGTTATTATCAAGTTCGATTTATCTCGAACAGTTGGTACCCGAGATACTTTTGTATTCATACATATAAAAAATTATAATAATGCATAAAATTATAATAATGTATTTTATTACTATTAAATATATTCCTTCGTAATCACTATTCCATAAGGAAATCATTTTATCTTTTTATTTTTAATAAGAGATGATTTGTAGTAATGTGTGGCAGAACATATAATTTCCTCGAAAATTTTGATATTATATTAAAAATGCAATAAAAATGTAATTAAGATGCTAACAAAATTATTTCTATCATAAGTGGTCTAAAAGATTTGGAATTCACATCCTTCTGTAATAAGACCGCTGGTGTTTGACGGATTGCTTAACTTTTTTTTGCGAATGGATCTTATGAATTTGACGTGGAATCAGAATATATCAAGTTCGCTTTTCTAGAAGATTTTTTTTTTCTTTGTATAGGATACTAACCTTATCACAACGTGGAAAGATCTTGATCAAATTATCAGGATAATTATCTTAAATGCGATGAAAGTCTTGTCATAAATGTATTAATAACTTTTTATCATGATATTAATAAGTTTTATAATATAATCGCAAGTTAATAATTAATAGTAAGTACGATCTAATTGTTGTTAGTATTTTCATTCCACATTTATCAATATTTCATTAAACATTGGTGTAGAAAATTTGTGTTATCGTATGTATTTTCGACATTTTCGTATAATACCTCATTACTAAATTTTGTTAATTGTGCTCCTATAATATAATTCTTATTATATTTCGAACAACATTTTTTATTATACATTGTATTGTAAATAATTATTGTATTATTAAAGGATTACAATAAAAGATAATATTAAAAAGCTATGCAATGTAATTGTTAATTATTTTATTGTATTTCGCTAATCATAATGCAATATGATTTTAGCGAAATATAATAAAATAATTAAAGAAAAAAAGAGAGATATAAAATTAAAAAATAAATTTAAAACATACTTACCTGCAAAAACCGACTAAATTTATTAGTAACTCGTTTTTTTACGGTGGAATATACTTACAAAGAAAAGAGGATCGCCATTAAAAATTGGCGGGGGTGGTGGAGACCTCTAAGGTTGATTCATTTTTATTCATATAAATTTTCTTCACAATTTTAAATTAAATGTAGTTTGCTTATACAATTAGAAGAGTTTTAACTTTATTCAAATTGCAAATTGTAAATATAATTATAAGAATAAGAATGGGGTAGAGAGCCTACAATTAGAGTGACGCCATACGGATATCACTTGTGATTGGTCCGCCATGTTTTTATTGCACATTATTTGCGCTATTAAATGCGCTAGTTTATTATCTATTCTCTGTTCCTACATTTTAGAAGCAAAATGCATCCATAATAATATAAAAAAAATCAAAAATGTAGTACGCAATTATACCGCACAGTAATAATGTGTTCTAACTGATCATAGAAGTGAATTCTTTACCGACGATTAAAATTTCGCTGTGAGGAAAGTAACTCACTGCAGATAGTGCTAGTTGTCCGTTAATAGCATATTTACCGTTAGGGATGCAATGGATAATGATTTTTTAGATAATATATCCGATACGCAACGGATAATGATTTGTCGGATAATCTAATATCGGATTTTATTCAGTAAAGCCGAATAATTAGATTTTATTTAGTAAAACCGGATAAATCGGATAATAGGATATCCGAAAATTGTACAAAGATTGAAGAATAGAGAATCTAATTGTTTTTTTATAATTAAAAAAGAGAATTTGTTTATGCAAATCATTATAATAATAATAAAAATCTCTATAAATTATATTAAGATCAATAATACCTATATTAAATTTATTTAAAGTTAAATATATCACGAGTCAATAATTTAGTAAAATTTAAATACAGCTTTGAAGAAATAAAATATTGAGCAAAGTAAATATTTTAATTAGAAACAGATTATTGCTTGATAATATGTATAAATGCTTCATATTTCTTATAAATAAAATATGAAAAAAAAAAATATAACAAAAATGTAATATACAAACAAGATCAAAGGGATACAAAAATTATTTCAACTTAGTTTTTAAATTATATTACATTATGTATATATATATGTTAAATTAATAATTAAACATTGATAAAAAAATTTAGTTAGACTGGCCGAATACATACTATATAATAAAATATTTTGAAAAATGTTTTTGAGAAATTAAATTTTAAATATATATAATCGTTTTCATCGTAAGTGAAAAACGACTTTTTTATAATCCGATCGGATAGTTGAACTACCCAGTCGAACGACCGGATTAAAAAAAGTGGCCGGATGGGCCGTATACCGGATAATTGCCGGATATCCATTGCATCCCTATTCACTGTTTCCTTTGTAAAATTAATCGATGTACGAGTATTGTTGGTTTCAAAATTAAAATTTTTTTGTTGGATTTGTGTTAAAATGTAATATAAATTTATAACTACAGAATGAAACGTGACGAATTATTATTAAAAAATTATACATATATAATGATATATGTATGTAATTTGTTCTTTGTGTAAAAGTATACAGCCATGATTAATTTTAGAATGTCTTTTTTATTGATATGTTACAACAATTAGCATGCAAGAGTTACACTGACTTAAAAATTTTACACCGATGCTTATCCGTGTCTCAACATTAATTATACCAGAACTAGAACCGGTGGTACTTTGAAGAATTTCAAAAAACTCTGAACTGTATAAGATACTTTGCTATGTTCCGAACGATATCATTGAAATTCTTAAAAGAATTAAAATGTTTTTAACATATATTTGATTGTTATGAGAAATTGTTCAAACAGTCTAATTCTTTCAATAAGTATATATTGATTTAATATGAATGAATGAAAAATAATTTACGTTATCAATAATTTGAAGTAAACTGATCTTCTACTTTTACACGAAGATCTTTATCAAAATTGAAAATAATAATCTTTTTCATAAATTTTACATAGATTTAAATTGCATTATTGAATATCTCAGAGCAGTGAACATCAACTAAAAGTAACATAACATTAATATTGTAATTTTGTAATCAATAATATATCCGTTACGTTATATCTTGTGTTATATTACATTTATATTGTTGAGTGCGAAATTATAATCTTGATATTTTACTTTTAGTTTATGTCGACTGGAAGGTTATGAGACTTAATTATTAACAAAATTATTCTTATTTTAACTTTGTCTGTTACGTGTACGGATAAAATTATGTATTATCTGATTTAAGAATATCTTTCACGTGTTTAATATTATCATTTTGATAATTCTTATTTCAATCACTTGTGCCTCTTCGCTTTTTCATCATGGATCGTAACAGCACATTTGCAAGAAACATCGATCATCTAATAATGTTTCTTATTCAGTTATGTACCACTTATACTCGATCACAGTTCGATTATGTTTACTTCGTTAAATAGTTATTTACATATTCGTACATACATTCCATACTGAGTAATAACTGTAGATACAGCTTTCTTAATTCTACTATGTAAAACCGCGGTTTTGCAAACATGTAAGCCGTTTCAACGAGGGATTAGAAAATTATGAAAGACATTGACGCATCTCGGTCACTTGATACATTAAATTTACATATTCCTGGTAGAAAAATACCAGACGATTTTTAAGAGACGCGCTATTGTTATGATATTTATTGATATTGTTAATTTATTGAATTGTTAATTTACATATCAACAATATATATATATGTATATTGCAAAGGATTGTATATTTCTTATTATACTACTTTTCGACTATTTTTTACATTTGAAAACAATGAGAAAGATCCTATACAAAGATCAATTGTGTTTTGATCATAACATTTATCTATCAATTATATTCAAACAATTCTTAGTATACAGCATGTCTTACAATTCGACATCAATTTTAATAATAAATATTTCTTAACTAATTTGAAGGTACAGTTTTATGAATTAGATATGGAGGCACCATTTTCAAATTATATAAGAATTTCTTTATGAATTAAGTTTACTATTTATTTAAACACAGATGAATTTCATTTCTTTAAAATTTTGATTTAGATTTAATTATTAACTAAATTAAATTTAGTTAATTATTTAGTATTAAATATTAAAGCATTGGAACAAATAATTCCATAATAATAATAAATTTCTTAATTCTTTAAGGTCAATTGCAATACCTCTAACAATTTCTTCTGTATAATTGAAAATATTCGCGAGAACAATCTTTCAAATTTTCAGGATTCTTTTATCTAATTTTTTTGCATTTTCCTCAATTCGTTATTTGTTTGTGTTTATCGGGACATTGTGCTTTAATTTTGTCTGAAATTATGTAAAAGTCTTTATTTCAAAATTTTTCTATTATTTAACGATTTCATCTAATTGTAAGACAGTTCTGATCACTTTAGCGTTGTGCACGCTTTCCTCATTATTCTTGTATTATTTATTTATGAAAATTTATATAAAGCCTAAAAAAAATTTAGAACGATTTCTTTATTCGTGGATTCTCGTTCTCTCATTTCCGTGAACTCATTATAAATAATAAATGATAAAGCTTTCTTCAAATAATTCTTAAGAAATATTCATTCTCAGAAAATAAAAATTGGGCAGTATGTTGTATTTCCTTGACAAAAATAAATTAATTAAACTTTAAATCTCGAGAGATTATTTTATCAATTTTGAAACGGAGATAACTATTATCTTAAAATGCAACATATGTTTCTCAAAATGTAATACGTTTTTCTCAAATCTATTAACTATTAAGAGAAATGAAAATTTCATGAACTTTTTGAGATTGCGGTCACGTAATTATTTAATGTGAAACGATGATATTTTATTGAATGAGATTTTGACGTGAGTTAAAAAGTGGAAAGTTAAAAAGTTAGCAAAAGTTCGCCAACAATCGACCACTGGGCACTTACCGAAATAAAAACAATCTCGCGCTTTTCTCGACAGATAAATCGTTAATATACGTATATAATTAACGTTGTACGAAGTCGCTGCGGGATATAAAAATATATTACACGCGCGATTGGGCCGTCAGTTTAAGAATAACTGTTATTTGGCGCCGTTAGACTGTAGTATTTCGTCAAAATTTCATGATTTCTCTTTTCATTAGACAATCCGAGAATTGAGAGATTCGAGCTCGATGTTCGAGCTCGATGTTCGAGAATTCGAGCTTCTATGATTTTAAATTTTCCTATGATTTGTCATCGCCTAAACGTTTAACGAAGAAATACGGAATAGGCCGCAGTTTTCGCGTGTATGAACGGCAAATGCGTTAACAACAAATATTCAGTTCCTATATGTATATGTTTCATAGTTTGTTTCAAGAAGAATCTTAAAGATACTTTCGATGATATCGATGATATCGATGATACCAGATGAGACCCATATTAATCCATTCGTTACTATTTTTAATTTTTAATAATATTATATTAGATGAGGATGAGAGAGAGAGAGAGAGAGAGAGAGAGAGGGGGAAGACAAGAATGAAAAACTGTTTATATATATTTGTTTTTTACATATAGTTTGTTCTGAGGAAAGATGAAAAATACAGAATAGAATTCTGCAAAAATTCATTTTGTAAAAACTATACTTGCATTAGAATTTTCCATTCAATATATACATATAATAAAAAGATAATTTAAAAAAGGTCCCATGCAATGAATATACAAGAATTGTTTTTTTGAAATTAATCCAAAAATGTTTTATGTCATTTTCTAGATCAATTGATTCCTATCTTACTTTATTTCATATTTTATAAAAAATAAATGTATTTTTTAATCGAAGTACATAATTAATTATATATGATAGCTCTGAAAAACATAAATATAATGTCGGGTAATTTAATATTAAATTCACTGTAACGGATGAATTAATATCAAAATTTGTCTTGAATCTCTTATGGATCTCATGTGAAAGTTATTGAATCTTTCTTATTGGTAGGAAACTACATCAAATCGATCGAATCTTTAAAAAGGATATGAATCAATGTTTCTAAAGTATAAACGAATGAATAATGTACATGTAATGGAAATATAAAGGATAAATATACGTGAGAAATGAAAATATAAAATAAATAAGTATAAAGTAGGAAATAATTTAATCATATTATAAAAGATATTTTCTCTTTGTTATCTAGTATAATTTATTGGCTCGTATCCTTTTTAAAATGTCTCTTTTAAAATGTCTCGGTTCTCAAATGTATACGTCGAAGAGATTATAGCGTCCCAATCAGCACACAATATTAAAAAAATATTTTTCAAATATTTATTAAATATTTTTAATATTTATTATTAACTATTTAAAACGTTTATTAAATATTTTTAATTAAATAAATATTTAAAAAACGTTTTAAAAATATTGTTTGCTGGATTGGGAAAGAACTGCTCAAATTATTCATTAATCCATCAACTCATTAATGCGAAGATGCAATACAAAGTAAATATACCGATTGACTTTAACAATAATTAATTCAGCAAAACAAAATAATCATATACTATATATGTTAAAAATGAAGTGCACTTGAAATTTCGTAAAAGATAACATTTTCTTATTTGTCTGTGCGTTTCACAATAATCCAACAAAATTGAATTAGCATATGACAAATAATTTTTGTTTCAATAAATTCTTCTTATTCTTTCCCTTTATCGCAATATTAAGAGCTGAGAACAAGTGCGTCGTCTGAGACACTTTGTATTCTATAATAACACTGTTTTCTACCGTACAAGATTCATTTTGAATCGCGCTACATATATTCCTCTGATTTTATCGTCAGAGATTTGACACATCAACAAACGTCCGAACGAATTAGTCTGAAACGTATTTACAGGCGAACGTTGTATATTTCCCGTACAAAAACCTCTTTGGTATGGTTAATCACGTTTGCATTTCAACGAATCTTATACCTTATATGTCCGGTTTATTACCGCCTATGCGCTACGTCAAAATTTGTTGGATAACAATTATTTGTCATCAATGTGGCAAATGTTACACCCTCGTTACCTTTGCGCGAAAGGCAAAGTGAGATGCCAATAAAAAATGATTGTCTCGTTACAAAACGCAATTCGTACGTGATCTTGTGTATTTTTTTTTTATTTATGCCGTGTGTTGAGTTTTAAGTCGTTGAGCATGTTTTATGACGTGACATCGTATTCGAAGACAATCACGATCGATCGACAGTCATCACCGAATCCTTGCGTGAACTTCTCACATTTGCGAAGACACATTGCTAGCAATGTTGAACACCATCGATTCCCTTACTTCGCAAACGCCGTCGTTATTTTCCCAGGATAGTCTGAGTACATTGTTATAATTCTCAAAAACCTCTTCAGCTCTTCACACTTCGTCATCTTCTATGTACAAGGTCGTTTCATATTTCTCATTACGCTTGATTTGCCTTGAATTGTGCGATGCTTCCTCAACTATCGTCTGCGAATCCATGTCGTCAGCGATAATTATGGGAGTTTGTCCTTGTAACGTCATATCGGTCCTTTCGCTCGCCGATCTGCGCGGTTCGGTTTTCCCATTGTCATCGAGATCGTCCCCCGAGCTTTCCACGTCGATTTCCGTGACGTTCTCCAATTCTGGTTCTTCAAGCAGCATGTCACCCTCCGTAAGTCCCTCAGATGACAAAGCACTAGCATTCGCTTCCTCGATATCTACAACGTGACTCTCATCAGAATTATCGCCACGGCTTTCCTCGGTGTCGAGGGACACTGTCATAAAGTATTTTGGCTCGCAATCGGATCCGGAACTCATAATGGCTTGAGTGTTCAGGGAATGTCGACTCGACTGTGGATCCTTTGAATGCCTGTCGAAGGATCGCCGTCTGTTGTCGTCCGATCTGGAATGATGTAGTTTAGGATGACGCGATTGTCTTCGCAAATTCTCCCCGCTGCTCGTTCGTGACTTCATTTCTGTCTCGTCAAACATGTATCGGGTACAATCGACGCTGAATCTATCTACCGAGAGTTTCCTGTAAATTCGGTGAAAAGAAACATTTCGTCGCTTGTCTTTTGACAAATAAAAAAGGCGTTTGTGTGATTAGGCATTGTAATATATAGACGTCTTATAATATATAATCTTACAAGGAGAGAATTTTCTTTTAAAATTTACCTTGAAAATAGTTGTAGTATAATATGATATTTTAAAGATTTTTGCACTTCAGTAAAATTAATCAAATTTATTTTATACTTTATTGTAGTTTTATTAATAAATGAGAGAGATTTACATTAAAATTCTTCGAAATATAATATTGTCCCATGACTGTCATATTCATTTCAGGGTAAATTCTAAGAAAAAATTCTTTCCGTGTACAAATAAGTTAAATCTTATATTAAATTGCCAGCCTGCATCTTAAAAAAAATTTCAAAAAATATTTATAGATAATTTTTTTATTTAAAATATGTTATTTATAAATAACTTTTTTCTAAAATAAGTTTTAATTTTATTATTAAATATAAATAATTTATGAAATCGCAATAAATTTAAATCCATGATTGTAGAACGTAGCCATCCGGCAAATAATACAATATGTACATGAAAAGAATAATTAATAAATAAATACTAATAAATAAATAAAATAAAATATGAAAAATATTACAAAATTTGATCTGAAAATTTTTGCTTATACCTATAGTCTCCTCTTCGAAAATCTGGGCTTCTTCGAAACTCGAAGCTAGCTTTTCGATATCCTATCGTTCTGTCGAAGCGACGATCACCCCCGATTCTGTCGAAAGACATTTTACGGAAGTTTGGCGAGGAGATTTTGCGGAAGTCTCGTGGCGAGGCCTTACTAAATTCTTTCGTTACCACCGTCAATTCTTCCAATAATCTCAGGTCTATCGAATTTCTTTTTCTTGGCACAAAGTCGTCTGGATATCTGCAATAGGCACCTGATCGAGATGTTCATGATTATTGATATTTAAACATGTAGGCATTGTTTAACGCTTATCCGGGCAACCTCCTTGTCTGGTATAAACGGAAGGCAATCTTCTTGGTCCACAAAAGTGATAAGATCCGGACTCCGGTTGCTCGAATAAAGTTTAGTATGCATTATAGTGCATTTCGTGCATGAATTTGATTTTCGTAGTTTCGTAGTTTTTTAACTAAATGATAGCTACTTTTGGATATTTTTAAAATGTCTTACATATCTGTTAGTGATGATCACAGTGATGATCTTACATATCTGAGTGATCACATGTTTTAAATCATTTATTTAATAGCCACCTGGCAATTTAGGCGAGTGCACGAGAGTCGGCGGTGGTCGCACAGCTTCATCGACTTCCTCGACGTCTTCCACTTTTGTTTGACGAAGCAGCTGATGTCGTCTCGCTGTGTCGGATCGGTCCTTCACTTTAAGCGTAACAGGACCTTTGTTCGGAATATGCAGATCCATTGCCATTGAGGCTTGACTACCACTCATCTTTTGATGCTCCAGACTTTCTCTGCTAACCTGTTATAAAAAAAGAGTTATTTCCAATTACAGTTATTGAGCTAAAGGAAACTATTAGAATTTATGGATTTATGGATCTTCTGATTGCTTATCATATCTTAACATAAATGTACACAGGAATGTATGAAGTGTAGCATAGTGCACAACTCAATTGGAATAGAATATGTACGCTTTGCACGGTTTCAAAAAGTTAGATTAAAGAATAGAAGGGTCTATGTCAAGAAATTAATGAAAAGCTTAAAAGGTTTATTTCGCATGAGGCGTGAAGATTGGTCTATATTGAAACGCATATGGTTTATATCGAGAAAACGAGAAGAACGATTCAAGTCACATGAAATTAAAGAAGAGTATAGCCTCAATATTTACTATTCATAATAAATTTAGTTAAGAAAAATTAATAATAGATGAATAAATGAGTGCGAGAAACAGGATTAAAAATCAAGACGATTCTCGTCTCAGTCATATTATCATAAAATTTATGAGAAGAAAATATATTGCACTATAATCTCATCATGCGATCGTTCTTCTCGCTTTCTCGATATAAATCGTATTTCGTACGCGTTCCGACATAGACCGGTCTTCACGCGAAATAGACCGCTTTTCATTAATTTCTGGACATAGAATTTCTGGACCTATCTTCATGTTTTTTGTCTCATATAACACCTTCTACGGCTCAGACATTGATATATAGTTTTTTCCGCTTGTATTGAATGAAAAAAGCAAAAATGCCAGTCACCTAATATCCTCCAACTTCATTTATAATTGCCATGATCAGTGACATGTAATTGTTACTAAAAAACGTACAAGAAAAGAGGCTTGTTCTTTTTCTATACCTCAAGACTAAACTTCTTGCATTGTTCATCTTTTATGTTTTTTTCTCTTCAATGTGAAAAGAAAAAGGACAAAGATGAATTCTGCTAGAAGTTTAGTTCTAGAGTATGGAAAAAGAATAGGCTTAAGCTTACACAATCGATAATAGTAGCCCTCGAACTGAGTACGGATGTGTAGTATTGTGTCGACGATTGTAGCAAGTGGAACATTTGTGTCGTAGCATGCATGAAAATGTCTAGTGGTTTTACAATTGGAAAGCATCCTACAAAATATATAAGTATTTACCTCTTTTCGTTTAATTAAAAAATCATATAACAAATATTAATCTAAATGCCAACTAATAGTAACATAACATCAATGTTATAATTTTATACTCAACAATATAAATATAATCTAACATTGTTGGATTACACAACAGTCATATTGTTGAGTGTAAAGTTATAACATAGATGTTATGTAACTGTTAGTACTTACTGAAAAGTTAATTAATTAATTTTCATTATAAATTTTTTGGAGTTCTTAATATGTTTATTAGCATTACTATTAAATTGACGATTAATATAGTTTGTGCCCAAAAAGAACAAGAAAATCAAAATAATGTCAATTTGACCGTTATATTGATCGAATTTATATCATTTTTCAGTCATGATAAAAATCTCGATCACAGATGATCTAAGAATGATTTTACATATAAAGTTATTTTCTTGTTCTCCTTGGGTGATATTATTTCCAACTCCAGTTTATGATTGCGTTTCTAATTCGACAAATCGAATCGGCGCGCAGTTTATAAAATTAAAAAATGCATTTGCAAATTTTGTATGAGCATTATCAAGATCCGTTTCGACCGAAAATAGGATTCCTTCTATTTAACTGATTTATTTTTATCAGTCTCACTTATAATTAATTAATTAGTCGCGAAAAATTGTGTAGATCTATACATTTTTCCTATAAATAGCTAAAGATTTATAAATATTTTTCTTTCGTAAGACGTTTATTTTTCTATCTTGATTACCTGATGCGGACTGTAGCTTGGATTGTCGACCGAAAGAGCGTGTCTCTGCAACAACTCTGGATTAAGTAGCGAACAACCCGCGTATTTAGGCGATCTTCGACGCGGTGACTTCTTGTCAATTAACGTAGGTGCGCTCGGGCTCTTCTTTATGGAGTGCGCTATACCTTTCTCACGCAGATCCTTTGAGAACTGCATGAACTCCGCCGTCAGCTGTTTCCTGGAGACTTCGTGCGTACTGGGACTCGGGCTGCGGTTTACCCTAAACAGGCCCAGCTGATGGTCCCATTTTGTCGTCTGGCTCGATGTCGACCTTCTGTTGCGTTGGCTTTTCGAACTCCTTATTGTTGATGCCTGGCTGTAGCGATAGCGAGCTGGAACCACCTTGGCCGCGCTGTCGCGCGCTTCGAAAGTCATCACGCAGGCAGCTACCACAATGAAGCCTGGAAATATCGTTTAAATTATTATTTGTATACCTGATACAGGATATTCAGCGTAACAGTCCGATTTCTTAGACACTTTTGACAGTTAAAAAAAAGTTAAAAGGTAAATATTCTGTTTTATACAGACCATAACATGCGATAAAAGAATTAAAAAAAATTTTTTTTCATAAAAAAATCAAAATCATCTTAAATTTTTTCAATAGAACCATACAATTTTTTTCGTAATATTGTAGGGGTCTTCAAGACAAATACAAATCACTATCGAAACTTTTATTGATGTTTTATTGATTTTATTCATACTTAATATCAAATTTGTAACATTATTTGTAGAGTTTGACCGAAATTTTTACCGAAACTGAAAACGAATACTCATTAGTCATGTCAGTTTCAACTAAAACTATGTAGCTGTTCTTCATAAATATTAATTTTAATATGTGTAATTATTGTTTCAATAATTAAATTAGTGAATTGATGTTTATAAAGAAGAAATACTTATGTTCTTAAATCTATAAACTTATGTTCATTTTCTGACCAAAATTAACATATAACCGAAATTTCGGTTTTCGATTTCGGCTGAAATTTAATTATTGTTTCAATAAATTATGATATTTAGTTTCAATTAATTATGAAATTTAATTATTGTTTCAATAAATTATGAAGAAAAAGTGTATAATATATGGGCATGTTTATACATATAGGCCTTTATAGGCCTATTTTTCCTATTCCTATTTTTCCTATTTTTTAATTTCAGTTTCGATTTTAGTAAAAGTTTCGGTCTAATTATTTGTAATAGCAGAACTTACAATCTTTGACTAAAACACAGAACGTACATATATTCATGTACTTATTTGATAAAATATACAATAAAATAAAACATCGATAAAAGTAAAATTTCGATAGAGATTTGAATTTGTCCTAAAAACTCTTACAATATTATAAAAAAATTGTATAATGCTATTTAAAAAATTTAAAACGATTTTGATTTCCTTATAAAAAAAAATTGTTGTGTCGCATGTTATAGTCTGTATAAAACAGATGATATACTCACCTTTCAATCTTTTTTTTAACTGTCGGAAATATCTGAAAAATCGTTACATTGAACGCCCTGTATAACAGAACGTTGAATTTTACATTATGATGTATATTTACATATTATTGAACCCTAGATTTCGCAGTCGTTAATAATTGAACGTATGTTAATGTCAATGAAAGCTCTTGATCAAAGTACATAATAATATTGTATATGATTAAATAATTAAATTATTCAATAATTCAAAGTAAAACGACAGTATAATGTAATATGTATAATGTAATATATGAGATTTCTTTGCGGTGACAATTATTTTTTAATTGTAACGCGTAATTTTTGTCTAATTTAATTATTTAATTTAATTATTGTGAAATTATCTCTTTTTTTTTAGATTGTTAAAACTCGATATTATTTAGAATGAGAAAAATGCAAATTAGAAAAATGCGAATATTTATAAAATACGTTTTTTATTTTAAATATAAACGTAATTAAATGTATGCAGGAAAGATAAAATATACGTGGCGCTTGTATCTGAGACTGTTCGCCGATAACCGAGCGTGAGCCTCCATAGCTCAGGGGTTAGAGCACTGGTCTTGTAAACCAGGGGTCGAGAGTTCAAATCTCTCTGGGGGCAATCGTTATTTTTTTTTGCAGTTTTTATCGAGTGCTCTTGTTCGTGCAGTGCTGTAGTGTACTGCGCATTTTTCGCGTTTCGCCTGCAATTTTCTGCCCTACATCCGTTATATTATTTGATGCTTTTATTTTGTAGATATTTTCGATCTTTTCTCTCTCTCTCTCTCTCTCTCTCTCTCTCTTGCTCTCTCGTATCTTCCCGTGTAAAACTATATATTCGTACAATTTTTTTCTTTTATAACTCTGTCTATGTTTATGCATTATACATATCAATATGATTTATTCATATATCAATATAACTAAAAACACGAAAGATGCATTTATGAAATTAATATCTTTGTCATAGTATATTGTATACATGTTCAATATATTGCTCTTGTACACATATATATATATATATATAGGATGATTCGCTTTAAATCTTAACAGGCAAATATTTCGAAAATATGCAATTTTATCAAAAAAAACATTTCGAATACAAATTGCATATGATTATAGGGGAACGTCGCCTAGTATGTTCCTCTCTAATTATAATATAACTTATATTTGGATTTTTATAACTTATAAAGATTAAAATGAAATACTTTGTATTAACATATATTATAAAACCTTAAGTTAATCTCGGTGAAAAAAAAGTTTTTAATTACAAATGCATTCTAAAAAAGAAAAATAGAACTTTAAATTGGCGTTTGAATTTTCTCTTTATGACATTTTGTTTACTAATTTACACAAAATAAAAAAATATTTTTTTTTCCCATATTTGATTATTTTTTAGAGTTGTATGTACATATAAAGAGGATTATAGTGTAAATCTTGATTTATTTAGAGAAAATATTAATTCTATTAAAAAATCAATTTACAAAAAATCGAGGAAAGTTCAATTTTTGCAATTTTATTATATCATGTTATGTAATGGTTGCATCAATATATATAACATTATGTGCTATTATATGTACAAACGATCTAGGAGTTTATGTGCATTTTGCGACAGTGCACCTATCTATTATCGTGCAGTTACCGTTTCAAGGAGATCAGTGTCGTGTAACTCGCTCGGTCAAACAAGTGTATCGCGCTCGTAAATTGTGCAATGTGTGTTACTATTACCTCCCAGACCCATAACTACAGGGCCAGCGTAGCTCAGATTATTCAGGTGAAACCCACGCGATTCGTTCTTCACTTTTACCGTGATATTACCTCTGATCTCTTGCGCCACCGACAGCTGATCTGCGTAATATCCTATTGAAGGAAACAAGAGAAACGTATTTATCCTCCATTATACATATATATATATATATAATGATAGAACATAACGGAATGAGAAAAGGTAGCAGAAAGTTATATACAAGTATTTAAATGTTATAATATGATACTTTATGCTTAACATGTTAAAAGTAGATTACGCAATTAAAAAATTGTAAATTTAAATTAAAAACTAAATTTACATGTAAATTAAAAATTTTAATTTAAATTAATAAAATTAATTTATGAAATGCTAAACAACTGTTTTACATTGAAGAAAGTTGTCTTACATATTAAGAGAGAAAATATTCTCCAAGCAAACTTTGTTCATCGTTCCGTTATGTCACATTTTTGCCTACTTCTTTTTAATATAACAAATATCCGGAGATATTTTTTATATTTAAAAGAATAGTTAAATTTTCTACATTTCGTATTAAATTTGAATTTTGTGAGTTTTTCGATATTTCATTTAATTAAAACCTAAAAATGACTATTTGTGTTGATTGTTGATACACAGTGGAATTGTTTTCAAAAATACAATAAATTTGAAATCTAAATTTTGTTTCATGCACGTAGGCATAAGCAGATTGCAAGCTTGCGCGTAAAAAAGATCTCTCTTTGCAGTTCACATGTACACATGTGTGATACGTTTTAATTATTTATATTAAAATGTATACACAAGTTGTTTCAATTATTTTTTCTTTATTGTGAATCCATTAAATAAAAAAATTCTTTAACATATCCTTAAATATGAGGCATTAAGAACGATTCACGAAGAAAATTGATGTCGTATTAATAGTATTATAGCCAACAGCAGTCTAATTGAATAACCTTATCAATATAATAACAGTTTTAATTAAATAAATACATTATATTGTTGTTTTAATAAAATATTATTTATTTTATTAATACCGTCATAGATATAATATTTATTTCATTAATATCTTTATGAAACAAGATTATTTTTAATTGGAATGCTATTGAGCAATACTGTTAACACAACATGTTTTTTTTTCACATGTAAAAATTACACATAAATAATTATAAACTACAAAGAATTGATCTGTAAGGTGGGGGAGAGGGGTGATTGACCTTTCCAAAGTGCTCTTTGCAAACCTCTCTAAACGGTTAGTGACTTATTGTCAGAGACCAAAATGGAATAGCATTCTTAGACTAATGTTTAATTTACGTAGTTCTACTCACCTATAGTCGCCATGCAAGCTCCTAAAAGCATTAGCAGTAGCCCAATTCCAAGAGCTTTGCAGGCGTGCCACAAGCACCGCGTTGTCACCTTGCCTCTCACCACCTGTTCGATTTAATTGCCGTCGTTAACAGTTAATAAATCTGGACAATATAGTCCAGTTGTTTACTCAGTGGTAAACGTTCGTACGTCCAGCGTTTTCATGGCGCCATTAAATATCGATTAGTACGATTTACGATGTTATATTACGGTGTAATGGCATAGTAACGTTTTTCGGTGCTGGTAACCACGAGCGACGTATTCTTATGTAGAATTTATCTAAATTATTGCATAGTGGTAAGATAATATAGTGCTAAGATAATTAATTTTGTTATAGACTAATTAGAAAAAAAAATTACTACAAGTGTGTATCATTGAGAATATAGTTTCTATGTAGGTATATTTATAGAATTGTGTGCAGATATCATTAGCAGAGAGCGATATTATAGTAATCTCTTTCACCAGCAATAATACAATAATTGTATAGTTTACTACAATAATTGTAGTTTGCTTTTGTTCGCATGTAATCTGCGTACCCTTCCGCTAAGGCGGATTCTGCGTCGGAAATAATTTCTGCAGGCGAAATTTGTAAACGTGCTAGAAATGATTAAAGTACGAATATATTGTATCTAGGTACATGCTCTCTACATATGCACATTTTATTAGAATTTCTCTCTTTTTCTCTTCCTACGGCTGATATTCTTATCGATCAATCTACTCCCTAATAATTACACTAACGAGACTGATAAAGAAAAAAAGCTTTGTGTTACAGTATATGTATAATCACTGTAATCAATACTTTGAATTTTTATAAGCGATGAAAATATAGGTACCTGCACGTTCCAATTAGCCCCAGGCCCGCAGGCTCTTCTCTGCGTCCCCTGCCATTGAATGCTTCCTTGTGGCATCCTGTGTGCTCATAAAAACAAATGTTTTATTGTAACATTGTAATGCAGAAGCAAAAAAAGAAATTTAAGATTTCAAGTTTTGATACGTATAATTATAATATTATATATCTATTACATCGTAGAAACAAAGTTAATACACCGAAAGAAAAGATTGGTGTAATAATTAAATGGTAAAATATGGCATAGCATTTTTAATTGGCAACAGCCAATGTTTGATTGCGTTAGCCTGTCCGTAATGTCAGCATAGGATTTTCGATAAGCTAACGCAATCAAAAATTGACTGCTGCAACCAATTAAAAATGATGTGTCACATTCAGCCAAGCGTCTATTAATTATACCTCAAATTTTAATGAAAACTATGAATTAATAGTTATTAAAATATTAGTTACATACACATATTAGTTATGCTTTGCCATAAAAAAATGAGTTATTAAAATGTTTAACAGATTACTGCAATATTAATATTGTTCGTTGATATCTCAGAAATTTTTTAATATAGTAAATGATCAAACGTTTATACGAGTCATACTTTTCATTCTTTTACATAAAAATTGAAGTGATTTTCGATAGCTGATATTCCGTTTATATGCCAGTTTTTATAAAAATTCTTTTTGTTAGCATACATTTCTGAAGTCCAGGAAATAGAAAAAATAATTATAATAATTTTACATATATTCTAATAATTTGTTAATAAGAATTTGATTTGATAATTAATTATAACTTTATTTATCATAATTTAATATTTAGTATTTGTAATGTGTGTAAAATATTTGATTTGATGGTTTAAAATTTATTATATGATTTTTCATTTTTGAAAACTTCATTTCTACATGAAGTATTAAGATGGAATATAATGCTTTTTCATTGCATCGGAAAAAAATTATTTTCAATTTTTATCTCAAAAACAAAAATTCATTTATTCTGAAAACAAAAAATTCATTCCGAAATGAAACAAAACATATTTTAAAAGTACTTTCATGGCATTGATAAAATTTAGATAACAAATTTATCGCAGATATTAACTCTCAAAATGAAAACTCTTTTATGAAAATTCTCATGAAAACTTTCAAAATCATAGTTTTTAATTTTTTTGATGTCATTTTTTTTTTAAATTGTGACGTGATAACTATTTGACTATCAAATTTGGAACGAATTCATGTTCAGTATCAAAAAAAACTACGCGAAACGATAAATCTATTTAGACAATGATCTAAAAGTTGTAAATTCGATAGTATTTACTTGTATTATACTAGACAGCATTATATCATTTTTTAAAATAAATACAAATTGATAATAGGAATGATTAATCTTATCTCACGATGAATATAAAATGTTATTGATATAAATATTATAAGTCTATCTATTTTTATGCATTTATTTGATATTGATAGCTTTAAGATAATAATATTCTGTAAAAGAAATTTTAGAAGTTTTTATAAGAAATCAATAGTCGACCTTTGTATTAAAAATTTTATACATTTATGTATTCATAACGTCTGATAAACTTTTTTAACTTCTATTTCAATTAATAATAATAATATAGAACAATAGCAATAAAAAACGAAAGACTCTTTACAAATTTATAGATTGCATAAATTTCTGATTTATATCTTGGTTTTTTTAATTGAGGAACTAATCTATTTAATATCTATTTGTGTCAATATAGATTAACTTTAATCTCGGTTTGATTTATTCTGCAACTTTTTCTAATTCTTAGAATTGGAAAAGATAAAAAGTAAATTAAATCGAGATTAAAGTAAATCTATTATAAAAGTAGACATAAATCTATCTGGGGAGACATTAAGTCGCTGGACATTAAAGTTTATTAGCTGCTTACCCTCACGTTTTCCAAATCCTTAGGCCTCAAAAACATACGATCCCAGATTCTGTAAATGTTTCCAACTAAATGTTAAAAATATAGAAAAAAAGGATAAAATTATTAAAAAAAGATTATAAAGCATGGACGAGTATTTTGACACACATACGAACTACAATATAAAAGAAAGAGATAGAGTTCAAAATTTGTATTTATTTTTATTTATCAATTTGGTCAATGAAAAAGTGACAAACATTGTAGAAACTTCCTCCGGCATGATATCAAAAAGTCTGTTATGCATATTTGATGTTGACTACGTGATATCACGATCACGTATGCATGACTTGCGTATGACGTCACATGTCTTTGAATAGTGGAGACGTTGATAACGAACGTAGCTGTATTTTACGTCCAATTCATTCGTTAAGCAGAGAAACGGCGTTTTGTCTGGAAAATTCGTCCGATGAAAAATGATGTGCAATGGTATGTTTTCTAATCGCTGAAAATACCATGCCATTTGGCATTCATCGTAGAATGGTTGCTGTGTATAGTGAAAATTATGTACCACGAAATAAATGTCTTATATGCTTTAGTTAGAAAACATATTACGCATGTTATTCTTCATCAAATGATCTTTTCGAAACATTATATCTTCATTTAATGAGTGAACTGGATGATAAATCTTGAAGTACAGCAGGTGTAGTAAGCTTTAAGCCGTAAGATATTGGCCAATCAGTCGAATGTGAGGAGAATACTCGACCATGATTGAGATTTCTTACGGCTTAAGACTTACTAGACTTATTATATTTCGGGACTACATCGTTCAAAAATTTGTATCAAATAACATATTTCATGTGTCTTAAGCAGTCCACTTAAATTTATTAATTTAATACATGATAAATATGTTAAAAGGTAACACAAACATCATTTAAAAAGATAAACACAAACAAGATAATACTGCCACACTTTGTAAACAATGGAAGCATATTTTTTTAGTAAAATTAATGTTTATGACATATTAATTTAACACATATTTTATTCATTTATTTTAGAATTTATATTTTAAAACATATTATTTTGTATTGTTTATTCATTTAATCATAAAATGTATTATTGTTTTGACACTAATAAATGTTGGATATCAATTTAGTATAAATTATTTAAATAATATAATCACATTAAATTAACTCGAATATGTCAAAAAATTCAATACAAAATATTAACAAGAATTTGAGTGAACATTTTCAACACAAAATGTTTTTTACCGTGTAATAGCAAATTTCATTGGACGCACTCAGTGCACATCGGTACATATTTAAGTCGTGTATAAATTAATGTAAGGATGTGTATTTAATATAGAAACGAGTTAAAGTATGAAATCCTCATGAATACATTTTATTGCTTCTACAGCATAAAAGTTGCACAAAAATTGCGGCAACACTGCTGCAACATTGTAGCAACATTGCATATTGCAGCAATATTGCAGACATTTTGCAGTGATATTGCTGCAAATTCTGTGTTGTCAAGCAAAATATGTATAATAGTTTATAATTCAAAATATTTGCATTTCACTTTTATCAGATTAAATCAGTGCATAAGGGCTTTTACTTTTATCAGATTAAATCAGTGCATAAGGGCTTTAATATGCAACAGCACTTAATGCTTCCAATCGAATTTGATAAAACATTTAATTGTGCTCATTATCAACGCTTCTTGTTCAAGGATCATAATGTCACACGCAGGCTATGCACACGTGACATCGTATATGTAGGCAACATCAAATAATGTGTAATAAATTTTTTTGTATCATACTGGAAGTGGTTGTTACAATGCTCATCACTTTTTCATTTGACTAAATTTTATTTATCACTAACACCTATATACATTTTTTTTCAATTGATATTCAAAGAAATGTTCGATTTGCGACGAAAGAATGTAATAATGTTGCAAATTCGTTAATTAGCAACTCCAAATTTGCGGTATTAACGATCTCTCGCGCCAACGTTTGGTCGCGCAGCATCGTTCGTGACGTCGTTTTAATTTGACGTTCGAGCACAACGAACACAGTCGGGTGTGCTTTTCAATACACCGACATTCACTCGTACGCCACACGTGTCTAGTCACGCATACGCCACTCGGAATTGTGGACAATGTGTACGTGAAAATTATCTGACTGCGTCGTCAGTATGTATCACTCTCGTATATAGCGAACGCAGTAGAAGTGCATTGTTCATCATGCCTCCCTATATTTCGTCTTTCAACGTCGAAACTTCTTGCACGTTCTATCGATTCAAATCCCTCTTTACAGTTGCAGCACCTTCTTTAACGTCTCGAAAGTTGATCATTTTCACCTAACAAACTCTCTTGATGGTTGTAAGTTTCTCTTTCGAACCTTCATTTAGAATTCTGTACTAATGCTGAAGTAATTTGTACTTGTATTCCTAAATCTGCTTTTCTCGTCGGTGAAAATTTTATTAAATAGCTTTTTGGTAAGATAAGAAGAGAATTGCGTGGCCTAAAAATCGAGCAATAATGGATTTTAACATAGAATATTATTATAATTTATACAAAGAAATTAATGTTTCAAGTTTACTCAAAGCGACGTCTACATGATATTATAAGGCGTAAAACTTAAGCTTTACGCCTTTTTTTAAGTCTTAAGCCGTAAGAAGTCACAATCAAATGTATGGAGAATAATTGAGTAAGTTGAGATAAGTGACTATGACGTCAATTCTTACGTCCGCAAACACAATAGGTATTTAAGTAAACCTTAAAACATCTATTATCGCTCGATTTTTGGGCCGCTATTGTTCTTATCTTGCTTTGCAAATTTACAAGTAAAAATATTAATTATCTAGTTTCCTACTTTTTCTCGTAAAAAAATGAATTCAAAAATTGACATTTACATGTATAAATAAATCCGCTTCTCTGCGGAAAGAATCACGCAAAAAAAAAGCGAAATATATTTATATTTCACGCAAAAAAAAAAGGAAAAAAGAATAAATAAATGCGTAGATAGAAAAAATAAAATGATTCCATGAAATGCAATTTAACTAAACTTTAGTTTAATTAAAAACAATCGAGACGGTCACATATGCGATTCAACGATGTTTTCTATTAGTGAGGGTGGAGATTTGCGTATCGTTCGCGTTAGATACAACACGAAATCTCGTGCAGGATGATGAATAGTCGAGATTTAACGATACAGCTTACAATCGCTCTTGTTCCTTGTCTATCCAAGAGCACGTGCACAAGTCTACTTAAGTTGCATGTTACGAACTCCACTCTGCTATTTCAGAACGATTCGATCCGACGGGCTTTCGAGAAACTGCTTTCCGCCGGATTGCTTCTCGCACTTCATTCCGTACAGTATAGCGCCCAATTCAGGAGAACGTTTCCACGTTATGGCGTTTCAAGATCTTAAATTGAATTGATCTATCTATAACATGCGAGATGTTACCATAGATTGCTTACTAGCGATAATGTTGCTCAATCAATATCGCCAACTTTTCCATTAAAAAATATCACGTACTCTTTTTTCTTATAAGTGAAATAAATTTATAAGATTCCTTTCTATCCTGACAGATATAAATTAAAGATTTTTCTTAAGATTTGTTGAGAGATTATTCATTCAAAATTGAAATTTTTTTATAGAACTGGGAATTGTATAAATACAGAACAGGAAATTGTATATAAATACAGAATGGATTTATTGCGCAACTTTCTTACATCGTAAACAGTAAAGTTCAAACTTAGAAAAACCAAGTTTTCAAAGAGAGTTATAAGCGCCCGAGAATAAAAAGATTTAGAAGAATTAAACTTCCACAGTACGTACAGATAACTACAACTTATAACTGATTGTTAGTGGACTTAAATAAAATTTGAGATTTATATGTATATCTATATCATAATTAAAAAAAGTAGATGTCTATTATTAATTCTCTTACCATCTGATGAGATCTCTTATGAAAGGACTCCTCACTAATTACATGGGAAAAATGGCTCCGATTAAATTCAAAAATATGATATTTTGGTTGCATTCCACATGACGCTCGCAGTGCTCTTAGAATTATTTCATCTTTATTATTTATCAAGTATGGTAAATAATGAACGTTATGAACGTCAAGTGGAACGCATCTTTTGTAAATTGAGATGTTAATCAAAAGTCTCCATACACACTGAGAAAAAAGATACTTAAAAATTTATGTGTAAAATAGATATGTATAATGTTCATTTCATAAATCTTTATTTAAATGCGACGAAATAAAATTTTATTCCTAGCAAATAAATCATCTATTCTACTTTTTTTACAATTAATGAGATATATTTCATCAAAATATTATATTTCTGGTAGACTTTGTCACCGCAGTCAAATTTTTTATAACCAATAAATATCAAAGAAAAGATCATATGT
Organism: Acromyrmex echinatior; assembly: GCF_000204515.1. The sequence continues at coordinate 24,517 of NW_011627749.1, forward strand.
AATATTTACTTACGAATATTTCAACTTTTTTCAGTGTAGGCGTAATCATAAAAAATGGACTAATTTTGAACGATTTAAAAGTTGTTATTTTGAGTTTAATCTGGCTGAAAAATTTATTTTATCTACTAAACTGTATTTGTTTATTTTTTGACTGTTCCTTAATATTTTTATATATAGAATAATCAATGAATCAATTGATGTAAACAAAACATATAGTTGTTTTTCAAAAAAATTATGCAGTTTGCAATACGCCACATACATATCTTTTTTCGAAAAATGACTATGTATTTCCTTTATAATTGATTCATCCTATCGTTCTGTACATAAACGGATACAGTTATTATGCTGTGCATAAAAAGATACAGTTCAAAAATGAATAATTAAATAGATAAAAGTATTTTTTAGTTTGATTAAACTTAAATTAGCAAATGACACAACAGCAAATGACACAACAGCAAAATCCGTACATCTCCGTATAATTCCGTATGATTAGTGTAGAAGCTTTTCTACAGCGAGAGTAGAATTCTCATATTTATCAAAGAATACATGGCTTATACGAGCTTGATGTTGTGTATGTTTTTCTAAGCAGTTGCTTCTATAAACATGTGCTTTTTGACTCACAATTTTTACTTCTGTAATTTTGACTAGGTTGGTTCACATGTTTATTTGCGTTTTATCCAAATTAGAATTTTTGATTACAGCTATACTTACATATAGCAGTTATAGATAGGATAGCCCACCGTCCCGAATTTTGCGGGACATCTCGATTTTCAGCTATAAAGGTGTCCCAAAAGAATCTTAAACGGAATGTCATTTATCATTTATAATACTGATTTATAACACTGATTTATTAAACATAAATTAATAAAAAATTAGTTAGTATATTTATATAAATAACGCGAAGATAGTTTCTTATTTAAAAAAGTATCGATTTATTCTTTTAAAAATAATGTATGTATTGTATGTATTTTTTTTACACCAATTGATTCATTTCATAATTCTGTTTATAAAAGTATTAAGATACGATTATCTAAAAATTAATTGTTTACGAAATGTTATCATTTTATGTCAAAATGTGTCAGTATAAAGTATGTAAAATATCTCGGTATAAACTGTTGATTTTTCGATAACTTTACCTTAATATTTTTATATGCGGAATAATCAGAGGAATTATTGTGTAAAAGAATCATATAATTTCATTTAAAAAATAGCGATACCGTTTATATGACCTTAAAAAATTGATTTTTTCGAAAATTAATTTTATCAATATTAACATTCTTTCAGATCGTACAATTTTTATCTGAAACGTTTTTTCGTAGCTTTCATGTGTTCTGAGATATTAAATTTATTACATTTGAAATGAACTATCCTGTATATTCAATTTATTTAATTTGGTTAATATTACAAATTGTTTTTTTTGTAATTCAATATATAGCAATGAAAAAGTTCACAATTTTTTAATTGTGTTCTGATATTTATAGTTAATCTCCCGAAATTGGCTGATTAAGGGTTGTCACTTTAGTTACGGGGTAAAGATAGAAGCAATAAGCTTATACGGGCTACCCTTATAAATTTTTTTTTATACTTGCCTATTTCAACCTTGTCTTTCTTTTTTATAAAACTCGTATAAATTTATATAAAATTCGTTGTTTCTTTTATTCAATTCTTATCCAACGCGCGTAAATCATTTACGAGCGATTGAGCTGGGAAAATATCGATTTTACGAGTATCATGGCTCACGTTTCGTACGAGAGCGTAATTTATCCCTTTCATGGAAGACGCGAATTACGAAACGATCGAATTATCCACGATTTCAGGTAACGCGCAATGCCGAGTATTTCCAATGTAGTCTTGCACAGCTCGAGCCCATATTCATCTGGATTATTAAAATCTGACACCTGTGCTCATTTCTCACGAATGAGTGTCCCACGTTACTGAGATAAATAATGAATTCCGATGCTTGTGCAGAGGATTGGTTACCATAACGACCGACTCGGCTGCTGGAGTGCCATTTGCATAACCGCGACCTTTCATCGTACAATCACGTATTCTTCCTTGTCCAATCAAAGCTCGACTTCCGATCTACCGAATTTCGTTTGAATAATGCACGGGAAAATGTCGAATTCCCAATGGTTTCCCGATCGTTTTCCAAACCGTTACCGTATGAACTTTTTGTCGAGCTCGCGAAGATCTCATGAATGATTTTTTCCAACGTTACCTTGAAAGTTTAAAAACACGTGGCACGTTTTTTTAAAGCACATTTTATAAAAGAATATCGATTACTATTTCAATATTACTCAAGTTTTTGCGTACTTGAAAAGATACACGTACAGATCTAAAAATAATTTTGTTGAACTATCAAAGTAATTGTGTAGGATATTCAAATTGATTGCTGGAATGTCCAAACTTCATGCAGCATTGCTCATCATGCTGAGTTTCCGACACAATTATTTTGATGGTTCGATAAAGTTATTTTCAGATCTGTATTTATCTAAACTTTTAGATACAATATTTAGAAATCGTTCTTTCCGTATATAAAAGCCGATTGTGTAGACTACATATTGAATGCTTTTTACTACATTTTTATAACATCATTATTTTATATAAATACATTGGACACGCAAAGTCTTATATTCTTATTCCTTAATATCGCGCAAATATCATATCTAGAGAGGTCGCGATCTATATTTAACCCTTTGAGGTATGTCGAAGCAAACCACCCAGTATTCACGCCGAGTGTTCACGAAAAGAACGGATAAAAAACTGCCAATACGGCCTACGCCGTTACGGATATTGACGTAATCAACATCGGGAGTTTCTTTCGCTCTAATAGAGTTTTAGATGGAATTTATGTTGAAGCATACAACCCCTGTAATTGGCCTAAAAAACGAGCGCTTTTTAATCAATATTTGAGAATAATAAATAATTGGCCAAATAACGAGAATATAAAAATATAGATAAATATATCAAAGCAATTTAATTAGAAAAATTAAGATATATATAAAAACCTTTCATGAAGTTTTTATACATTTTAATTTTTCGAATTAAATTGCTTTGAAATATTTACGTTCTTATATGCTAGTTATTTGGTCGTCGACTACTTATTATTATTTTTTACCTTTACAAATTTGTCATAATATGCTATTTTGAATATTTGAAGTTTTTTTATCATGATATATTAATACAGATTTCTAAAAAAAATATATTTAACAAAAGAATGTATTGTTTGTAGTATATTTTATATGATTGCGATTTTCTTCAAAACGAAGCAAAAACGAGCCTTTAAAGGGCCTTTAAACGAGCCTTTTTTTTTCTTATTTATCGCTACATATACATATATTTATTATGGTATTTAGCTTCTCCACATATCGCTTCAGTAATTACGTCGGCGTTTACGAAAAAAACGAAATGAAAAAATTTCTAATACGCGTGTCGTTACGGATATCGACGTAATCAATATCGGGAGTTTCTTTCGCTCTAATAAAGTTTCAAATTTGAATTAGAATTAGTGTTAAAACATAACTTTTGTAATTGACCTAAAAATTAGGCTTCCTTTAATATTTGAGAAATTTTATCACGATATATTAATATAGATTCGTAAAAAGAAAACTATATCTATATTTAGCAAAAGAGTGTATTATTTGCGATACATTCTATATATAATTATTTATTTAGAGATATTATGATATTTAGTTTTTCACATATCGCTTCAGTATTCACTATTCACACCGAATGTTCATGAAAAGAACGGGATAAAAAACTTTCAATAACGCTTTACGGTCGTTACGGATATTGATGTATTCAATGTTGGATAATAATCAACATTTCTTTCACTTTAATAGAATTTCAGATAGAATTTATATTAAAGCAAAACCTCCACACATATAATTGATCGAAAAAAATAGCCTAAAAATCTACAGGTCTCATATGAATAGAACGGTTTTGTTAAACCGTAAAGTAATTAATAATTTAGCTAGACACAGATCTGAAAATAAATTTTACCATTAAAATAATTATGTAGGACGCTCAAGTTGGTTGCTAGAATGTCAAAACTTTTTGCAGCATTGTTCATTATGACTGTTCTATTACTACTAATAATAATTTTGATGTTTCAACAAAATTATTTTTAGATCTATATCTAATTAAATTTATTAATATTTCAGTAAAATTATTCTTTCTTTGTAATCAAAATGTGTTAGTGAATTTTAGCCACAATATATTAATAAAGATTTCTAAAAAGAAGAGTATACCTATATTTAGCAAACGAATGTGCTATTTGCAGTATATTTTGTATAATTATCTATACATAGAGATCTATATTTATTATGATATTTAGCTTTCTTACGCGTTACTTCGGATATGAAGCTACACGCACAAGTACAACGAAAGAGAATGGATCGCTATTACTTCGCCATTGAATCTGCATTTTTAATTACTCTTTGTAACGTAATCTTCTTGATGCAGAGTTCTTGTGCACAGTCGCGCACGACTTTATCATTTATCTCGCCATTTTCACGTACTGTACATATATCTTTATATACTATTCTGTAGAATAATACATAAAGTTAAATAATTTATGTTGCTTCTATGCGTAATTTTGTAATATGCTTTTAAAACATTTTTCCTGTTTATCTCAAACGATCTAAAATTTGTATTTGCGCAGAGAAAGCTACTTAAAGAATTATTTAAATTATTACATCTATCTTTTTTCTCATGCGCCTTTCCCTCAGTGTCACAGCATTTCCGAGTTTCGCGTTTCGCGCCTGAGGGAATCAAGCTCGACGATGATTGTGATCGGTCACCTTTGACTTTTCTCTTCGCTCATGAGTCAGATGCCCGAGTCAAAAAGCTTCATCGAAATTAAACGTTCCGCCCACATACGTTTCGCTGCTTTTCAGTGCTGTTATGTTACTCCGTAGTGGTGAAGACGCACAAGAGAGCTAATCAACAATGCGGAGCGATAAACTCGGAAATTTTAGGCACCGTACTGAGAGTATCGACGTGGCTTTATTTTTATTCCGACACGTGTTGCGCGGGCGAACTAAGAAAACACGATGATATTCAAGGCAATTCGTATTCGTGCCTCTCGTCATTTCACTTTCGTCATTCTGCGCGATATGATTAAACCGTCAACTTTTCTAAAGACGTCTTTCACGACTCTGTTCTGACGGTTACGTATAATAGGACTATTTAATGTAACATTGGTTGCGTGATGCGATCTTCACAAATTGTCTTCTGCAACTTTCTCTCAAATGTACAGTTTGCAGTACACGATGTATCGATATTGGTGTATTTAATCTATTGCATTCTAGATCAGCTCGTGCCGATGTATTTATTTAAAGTGAAAGTATTTTTGCGCGTATTTGCTTGCTCAGAAATAGTGACGTACAGCAGAAGAAACTGACCAAGATTAAATTCTCACAACGTCTCAGATGATTATATATTCGATAGTCTTAACGCGGCCAGCAAACCGAAGAGAAAAATTATATTGAAGTCGGGATTTGGTTATTAATAAGTCAAAGTACCGTGCAATCGGACTCTGAATGCGAAGCGACAAGATGAAATCAATGATATAAAGTGAAGATGTCCATTATGTGCAGCCCATTGAACAGTGAAATATCCTGTCTGAATACTGCTCTTTGGATTCCATTATGTATTCCCATAAAACATTTTTAATGTATTTCTACCAATGGAATATCATCCATCTCTGGGAAAGAATTCTGTATTTTTATTATTGCGCTCATCTTATATGCGCGCCGTCCAATCTTGTTTTCGCAATCATATAATCTCATTGCTTTCGCATTTCATATCTCTACGTATGAATCTATTTTTATAGCTATTTTCTCGTTTTCGGAAAGTTTATTTTCAATTTACATAACGATATTTTCTATTTGATAAATGCCCAGTGTGCACAGTAGGTCAAAACAGAATATATGTATATCAAGATGGATTTGAGATTTTCAAGTTTCAACAACTTTCTTGTAAAGGAATGTATGGGCGGTATTCATTGTCGGATCTTATAATTAGGACCATCTTAAGTATGTCATGAATCAATCAGAGGACTGTATTAGCATTTTAAAACATTACTTAGGACGATCTTAAAATAACTATGAATATTGGCTTAAGAGTCAGTCGGAGTTTGAGATAGTCGAAGTATTATAGGATTGCAAAGATTTACTTGTTCAATCCAATTATCGTCGCTACAATATATGTACATTTTGAAAAAAAAACTCGTTTTTCTACTATTAAGGATCTGAAAATTGCTCACCTTGTCAGAATCCAGCGCGTGGAAGGGAATACTCGATCATCGCAGATCCACACGTCGCTCCCGCGCTCGTCGTGCCAACCGCGTAACTACATCCCGAAGTACGTCCGGTGGCTCTCGCGGGTAGAACGGATGCGCGGGAAGCTGTGTCAGGAGAATCGCAATCGAGGAGTTCACTATATGAACGGCCTGTCCATTAAATCATCGACCGATCGAAACTTTCGCCGCGTCTCTCGTCGACGTTTCTCGCCTGATTTTCCTCCCGCATTCCGCTTCGAGCTAAATGGTTGCGACCTCCTGTGGGTTTATCCTAGCGGTGAGTCCCAGCTGAATGGATTCTGGCTGATGGTCGGCAATCCGTAGGGTATACAGGGCGAGCGGTATAGGCTCGAGAGAGCGATATTAAATCACCGTCGTCGTCGGCGGTGATTGAGACCCGTGGGAGACGCTCGACGAGATGCCGCTCGAGGGAGTGTCCTCCTCCTTCTTCGGCATCACCTGTTGGTATCGCGCCGTGACCCCGGTCACGGTTTTATACGGGGTGGCGCACTGAAAACGCCACTGTTGGAGTAGAGCGGCGCGACGCCGCGGCGCAGCATCTCGCGCCGAGCTAATGCGCACTCGCCGTCGCAACAGATCGATGTGTGTTATATCGCGGAGAGCTTCACTCCGCTCTCTCTCCGAAAGAGGATAAGGGTCTTCCTCTCAACCAGGGTCGATTTCTCCTTCCCTCTCGACGGTCGGTTATGTGCATCCGATGCGCGTCCGCCGCCGTTAATATGCGTTTACCCGCTGATTTCACGGCGTATCAAATGCACCTGTCGCGGCCAGGTAGCGTGCATATGACAGCTTCATAGTTGGTTGGTATTTAGGTGAACAAACATTATCTAGATATAAATATTTATATATGCGAAAAGTTGCAAGGGGCGACAAGAAGCATAATAGGAATGCTGAGTACTTAACACTTATTACAATTACATTTACTTATTTTTGGGATACTTCTCATATATTTCATATATTTTTTTGTCTGTGTTTTACTTTAATATTTATTGATTTTCTTTTTTAGGTTTGCAATTAGTTTTAATCTTATTTTTAATCTATTTATACGACGCAATATGATGCTATTTTTATTTATTTATACATGGTAAGAAGAATGCATAATATTGGATACATAATATCGGAATTTAATCGGGATATTATTTTTTCCGATGTCAGTTATTTTTGTTCAAGTTGATGTAATTTATAGCCAAGGAGATCATTCATTAGAAATCTCTCGACAAAATTTTACAATCACTACTTTATAATTAGCTATCTTAACAGATATTAATATTTTCAACTAGTATTTCGATCTATTTTTACTCATCCCATGTTTGCTCCTAGATTTCCCGCTCTTCTCAGATTTGTTTGTTATAGTCGCGAAAATTTGGCCAATTATTTCGCATATTATTAGAATAAAACAGTCACAGGGCACTCCTGACATTAACTTTTACAGGACGGAAAAAACACTATAATATATATATATATATATATAAATAACGTTGGCATTTTAATAACGTGCATCACAAGGCGATTAATATAGTTAAATTAATGATTTAAATGATTTAAAATGCAATTATCTGAAAATCTATTATAAAAATTTAACATATTGTACAAATATATTTTGAAGTATGTTCAACATATCTATACTTTAATTCGAAAGTATCGAATGTATAATTAATTATAAATTAATTATAATTTATCCTAAAGACTCATTAATGATACAAAATGATTGGATATAACAGAGCAATAGGAGCCAAGCACGGTAATTCTTATGCAAACCAATACGTTAACAAAACAACTTTATTAATAATTAATCCGCTTATATGTTTTGGCTCACTTTTGAGCCATCTTCAAAGAAATATGATGTTTTAATTACAAAATATTTTTTTACAAATTAATTCATTTCAGTAAGCCACCCCTTATTAACGGAAAATATAAAAGCGAATTCTAATAACAATTAAAATATATTAAAATGATTAAAAGGTAAATTTTTTGGGGAAAAAAATCTTCGCCTTCGTTTTCTGATAATAGCAAATAGATTTGATTTTAAAACGATTTTTTAAGGAAGTGGTTCACTGAAATGAATTAGTTGTAAATAAATTTTTTGTAATTACAATATCATATTGTCTCTGAGGATGGCTCAAAAGTGAGCCGAAAGATGTGAGCGGATTAATTATTAATAAAGTTGTTTTGTTAACCGTATTGATTTGCACAAGAATTACCGTGCTTGACTCCTATTGCCTTGTTATATCCAACCATTATGTATAATTAAATCAGAAGATTTCAAACTTTGATGCATTCAATTCTAATTACTGTTAAATAATTTATTATTGCTCGCGCGCGTAAACAATACGATAAAACTGCACTTCATAATTTCCATCTCCTATTTATTGCTGAAATTCTCGAGTGAGCTGAATAAATCGGGTGAAATATTTGCATCGATGAAAACTGTCGATAGATTTATAGTCGTCCATTGCAAAAGTTACGAGATAATAACCGAGATAATTGCTCATGGGAAATAATCGCGATGGATAGCATATGCGGAGCGTTATATTATTATTATCGGCTGAAGCCTTGCTGCGAATGATGACATGTTCGATGATCTTGCTGTTGTATTTCATTGTAAAAGTAAAATACTTGAAACATTTAACAGGCATACGTCTAAAAATTCCACTTTTTGTATTTTAAATTAATCTTGACTGAAAATAAACTATTCTGCATATATTGAGCTTTATTTCGCAGATTCGTTAGCATTGAAACGACGTTAGCATTAATTCCGTTTGATTGAAGGACTGTTTCGAAATGGAAATATCATTGCTTGAATTTTATAACTAACGAGACAACTTGCTTTAATTTAATTGATATGAGCTATACAGTGAGTGCAAAAAGTATTTGTACAAGGAAATTTTTTTATAGAAAAAGACTTATTTATAGGAAATAAACATTAATTAGCAATTTTATACAATAAATACATTCTATTCTAACATAAACGAGCTTCGCATGTATTCCTTAGAAGCTAAATTTATCGACTGTACGAATACTTTTTGAACATCCAAACAATACAATTTTTCGCTTATTTTGTAGATGATATATTTTCTATAATTAATACACATCTTTTTGGTATATATAATTTTAAGAAACGTACAGTCTATTTTATTCTTTATGAATAAATTGTTAATTACCCAGCAAGAAATGATCATTGATTAAACGTCGAATCAACATCAAATTGGTGTTAAAATCATCATATCGACATCAATTCGACATCAATTCAATAACTCATTTCTCGTTAGATGATATTTATTTTTTAAAAATAAAGTTTCTTTAAATAATATTTTCTCTGTACGAATACTTTTTGCACTCACTGTATGTATAAATGTATATCATTGCGATAACAAATTTTAATTAATATTTGAAATTTTATAACAATGAAATTTTTATTATAATTTTAATAAACGTAATTATATATACGATGAATTATGAATTTCTTTTAATGGCAGTACTTTAAATAGATGATATATATTATTTTTGCTTTATTTAAAAAGAATTAAAATGTGTTATTTGAAGAATAAGATTTATCTTTGTTTTAATTAAAAGAGGGGTTAATATACCTAAATTATTTTATTGTTCTTATTTACAGATTTTATTTAATAGAAAAAGAAAATCATATAATCTTATCAAATAAAAAATTTCAATTTTAATCAGTCAAAGAAATCATATTAAATTGCTGCAAGAAGACCTCGTGATACAAATTCTGATTCTTTCTAAGTTATTAAAATCATACATCTTTGTTGTTTTCGGTATGTACACATAAATTAGAAAAATAATAATAAAATAATTTTCATAAATATTTTTTCACTGAAAATAAGCTTTATTTTTCAAATAAATGTTAACTTTAGTTATTTCTAATATATTCGTATATCGTAAGCTATCATTTACTTCTTTTTAAATATATTTAATATTTTAATTACAAAACTTTGTAATATATTTGAGGATTTGTAAAGTAAATATTGTGTAAATAGTCCAACTGATTTTGTAAATAATATTTATTAGATAATGTGTGCTTATGAGTATTAGGTAACATAATGTACTCTAGGGTCCTTCATAGAAGGCGTACAAATCATTGTTCCAGCAATGTCTTCTAGATTAACGTAGATAAAATCGTCGCCGTTGCGATCGTCTTCGTCCGCTCTTCGCGAAACTCATCTTGTTGCGCGAAGTAACAATTTCTTTTTAATAATCGACAGGTAAAATCGAATCTCTCTTTTTCATCGAGGTCGCGGATTATCACTTCTCGCATTTATCCGGCCAAAGTTTGCAAGATTACTTTTTAGTAACTTGGCCTATACGCCGTAAAATGGCGTGTAATCCATGATATTTGCAAACTTCACTTTTGGAAAGATGTCTCTTTAAATATATTATTTTTTTAAACGTTTACTTTTCTTTTTACTTGTAACAACTTTCTTTACTTCTTTACTTATACACGTATATGCTAAAAATTCAACAATCATCTATTAATAATAAGAAATCGAGTAGAAATGTTACTGATTCATTGTGGCTACAATAGCTTATACAGCATCGTAAAATTGAGTTTCATGTAGCAGAGCAAGCGCGTCTAATTAATGTAAAGCCGCTTAATCGCGAAGGGCGAGTTACGCTATACACTTCGATAAGCTAGCGCGCAATGTTTAAGGGAAAATCGTTTTGCAAACTGCCGTCGCGATAACAGTCTGACCTTAATTACACGCGGACACGACCTCATTAGTGATGCGATTCGATTTTATTGCCGCAGTTTACGTGCTTCTACGACGATCGACTCGACTCGACGTTTTCCCGGGTCAATTCTAACATCAAACCAACCAAAATTCCTAAAATTAGTTTATACACGATCTAAGTTTACCTCTTTTTCTCACTCTCTCTAACGAAAACTTCTCTCAAGTGAATGTATCATTTGTAAATATTTTCCTAAGTTCGTCGAAGCCGACGAGCGTGCGCTCAAAAAATGCGGCTCGACTTTCTTTAAAAAATTCTCGATTAATTAATTCCTCTATTCTCTTTGCATTTTCTTGCACGAGTTTCTTCATGCATACATTCTTTTACATACATTCATACTTTTTCCTCTCTCTTTCTCTCTTTTGTTACATACAGGATATTCCAGAACTATCGTCAATTTTATTCTCTAAGAATTCTTTGATTAATTTGGATTTCGGCATTTTTAAATGAAAATATCGAAGTCGTCAGTATTCTGCAAATTATATAAGCAGCTAAAAAGAACTGATGATTTTTTTTATTGGTACGTAACAAAAACTTGCTTTTCAAACTGTATTTTGTGTCATTTTAATAATTCTAATTGAAAAGTTACGGAATGAAAATATATCTGATATTTTAAAGTACATTTATGAAAGAATAATGAGAAAAAATAGACTGAAAATTAATCAAACAATTCAGTAAATGAAAGAAATGGCGATAGCATTTTGAAATATCCTATGAATATAGTATATATTTATTTGTTCTTATATAGATAATAGCAAGTGAGTTAATCTCATGCACATTTTATGTCCGCAAGTACATCGATACCTAATTTTCATAGATATTAATGTAATTACGTCCATATCGGTATATATTTATAATTACGTTCATAGGATACCATGTACATGTGTTTTTGTTTCTCGGTTTTTCACTTTATTATTCTCTCTCTCTCTCTCTTTCTTTCTCTTTTTCTCTCCCTTTCTTTCTCTGATTGTGTAAATGTGTGTATATTATCATATATATAATATATATACTATTTTTCTTAGATAGTATGTATCAATAGTGTCTCTTGTCTTTTTTTTTATAGCGTTAAGAATTAATTTATTAAAACTTTCTCTATTCTTTTCATTTTCATAGCATCTTTAATATCTAGCCATGTCATTAATCATTGCAATATATTTTTATCGCATGGGTATTTTTCTCGCAAATCCCATTCTTGCTTTCTCACTTCTCTCTTTCTCACACACATACACACACACACACACACACACACACACACGCACGCACGCACACACACACACACACACACACACACATACTCTCTCAGATTCTCTCGCTCTTCTTCTCATCCCGCCACGTAATTAAATTTTTCTAAAAACTTTTACACGCTGTACATAGTCATCGAACAGCTCGAGGCATCCTGCTGATTGTACTTGTATTTGTTGATAATGAAATTTCTGTTTAAACGCCTCCCATTCCGCTTCTCATTCCCGAGTTCTCGCGATATAAACGATGGTGCCCCTTCAGAACAGTGTTTCTAAAGTGCTTTAACTCGCGACCATCACTTCTTTTTCTAGGATTCATCTCGAGCGTTCGACAAAGCGATAAATCGAAAATGCGAGCGGGCGAAAGTTTCACGTCGTACCTCCGCCAAAAGTTCACTGCGAAAATTTACAGCTATTGGTCCCTTTTGGGGGCCAACTTGCACGACTTACTCGACATCGATTCGACTCGTTTACGTCTATGACGATCGGCATTACTTCAGCTCGAGTCTCCTTGACGTCGAGAATCAATAAAAGATATACCTCCGTGAAATTGAAATTACTATTTTAGTCGAATCAGAGTCAAGATGATCTAGAAGCGAAAGAGAAGCAGCGGGATCTCCTTTTGCAGCGGGATCAACGGATGTCTTTAAAAAATGAAAAAAGACATGTTTGACGAGCTAGCGTCGTTGCAACTGATTTTTCTTGCGCTTGCATTATTGACGCGCCGAGAAGCGTAATGCAGGATCCTCGTGGGACGCGTTTAACTTTTCAAAACTAGCTACTTCGCCCGAGATAACAGGGTAGAAATCGGTTACTCGGCTAGAAACCGGTCGACGTTTGTCCTCGCTCGCATTGCTCGATGTATCGACGTTCGACCGCAAAACTTGTTCGCGGTAAGTGGTCGGGAGTGCATTATTCTCGCCAGACGAAGTGAAAAATCGTAGCTATGGTCAGAAACGTGCCGCGTTATGGTCTCTCGAGTACAGTAGTGAACTGACTCGTCCCTTCTGCTTTTCTGTACGGTACATTTCGAAACTACCAGTACGTATTTCGATGACGATCTTGTTACACTCACGCAGACTTGATATTTCTTTAGAGAGAATCTTACGGAAGACCATCGCGATTTCTTTAAATTTCCGCAAAGATTGCGGCAATCCAAACTTTATCAAAGTAAAACCGGCGGAATTTTAAACAGTACACACAGAAAAATATTCTATTGCAAAGAAAAGTAATTACTTAATTAATTTTTTTCCTATTAAATAACGGTTATCTTTAACAAAGAATATTTTCTTGATAATAATTTTTGAATATATTTATTATAAATTTTAGAAAAATTCATTAATATGTATTAAAAGGAATTTATTTTCTTTTGAAAAATACTATAAAATTAATTAAAGAAGCGAATTTATATAAGCAAATCGTATTTGTTTTAACTTGATAATCTTGAAGTATTAAACTTAAGATTCACAGAATATATTTTCAATAAATTTAATGCTTATGATATATTTGCGCACATATAAACTTTTGAAATTTTTGTAAGTAATTATTATTTGCGTATAGTATTTTTCTGTGTGTATAATTTTATTCTCAGTTTGTTACCTTGAAGCTTTTCTATAATTTTCACTTGTAATTCAATCACAGTTGTTATTGAAATATGTTCCGGTGGTTTTGGTACACTATGTACGTACGCTTCAGTCACGGTTGGATATATTCTACTTACACGTTTCTTGTTCAACCAAATTCGCTCGTTGTTGTGCGCTTAGACATGTCAATTTTTTTTAAGTTAATTGTATATAATGTAATAAGTATAATATATATATTTTTATTAATCTGAGTTTCTAGGCAGTTGTGTGTTTTATATACGGTAAGGTTTATACAACTAAGATCTCTTCCTTTTCTCGCTATTATCTTTTCCTTTTGCCCTTCTCTCTGATTTTTCCTCAGTTACGTCATCTTAGAAAAAATGAATTCTATTTCGCATACGTAGTTGATCGCCCTACTCGTTAGATATTACAAAATGAACACGTTGATCTATCGGGAGAATAATGGTCGAGCTGTTCGAGAAAAGAACGTTTACATTCATCTATGCATACATATCTTTTTTTTATTGGATTTTTTCATATCGCAAAAAATGGCGTGATCGTGAACGTAAGATGAAACGTTACTCCGAGACAAATTAAACGTAAGAATTATAGATTGTCCAAACGATACGAGGCACGGGCGTATCGATAAATTCCATTTTGTCTACATACATAAATAATTGACGTTTTTCGGATACGATTTTCGCGTCCACCTTCTCGAAACGCTCGAAATTATTCCTGGTTTTTTTTTTTGACAATATATCTTCTTTCTCATCTCGCTCACATGTGTTGCTCACTCATACACACTCAAAATAATTATCTATGATTTCCCCTCAACTCTTGAGTCGATTTGCAATATTTGCCTCGGCGTCATTTGCAATATTTGCCTCGCGCGGAGGAAAGATCTATAAATTATTTATAAAGAATAATCGTGACGCGGCCGCGCGTTTGTTCATCTAAACGTAGTTAAAATTACGTAGTTAAAATTACGAAGGTTTACATTACGGAAACACTACGGAAAGAACGGTATGTGTGTGTCTTCCTGACGTCCTAATCGGTGGTATTGAGCAAAGTGCCGTAATTACTCGTTAGACTTACTCGAATTAGAAATTATATACGTATTTTTCTATTGGTCGTTTATGCTACTTAACAGTAGACTGAGTAGACTATTTGGCGGTTACTTGCGTTATTGCTGCTAAAATTTTATGTAAAAGGGAGCTGCGCCTCACTCTCTAATATGGTTATCAATTAATTAATCGTAAACTTCTTTTTTTGGTATTTTGACAATTTTCATTGTATTTGCTAGATCTCTCGGGATAAATGCATGCTGATAGCTTTATTTCGAGGGAAAACAAGGAATTCGCTTTTCTTGCTGAATCGAGTTTCGAATGTTGTCACGGGGGACATACAGCCAACGATATATTTTTAATTAACGACTAAGTTTATTAAACTCATGTTTTTTTTTCTCGCATTGCAAAAAGCATGTTCTTTGTCAATAGTCTAGTTCTTTGACAATTTGTGCGGACAAAAATCCCGTAGCTCGTGGAGCAGCGCCGCGAGTCGTCGAAGGCATCTCGATTGTTCTCAAAAATGCGTGTACGCGAATGTGCTTTCGCGTTAATACAGTGTTCAGTACGTATTGAAAAATTTCCTCGTAGATGTACAGTCCACGCTAGACTACGTTATGCTTCTTATCGTCCTCGCTTTATCTATCCTTCCAAATACTGCTATCATTTAATACGATATTAACAAAGTCGTAATCGGAAAATCTCGACGCAATACGCATACTTCTCTTCTCGCGATTGTGTCTCGCGATTCGTTCGATTAAAGCGGTATGACGGTCGATTGAGCTGTAGATAATGTTTGTTACTTTATTATAAATTTTCTGAATAACTATAAAAGCGTTTACAAGACTATGTGTGATTTGTCACAAGATACGAAATTAAAAATTATATTTATACCAAAAGTTTCGGTAAACCTTCTCGTCTTCTCGGGGCTTTCTCTCTCTCTCTCTCTCTCTCTCTCTCTGATATATTTCTGAAATATCTCTTACGAAGTACCTATTTTTTCTGTCAAGGAGCATTCTGTCGTGTAGCTAAACCGACTATTATATCGTTTTATCGTTTTAATGAATTGTCGAGCGTAACGTACCCACGTCTTCGATTCGCAATAATGCGACTTTCTTCGATACATTTTCTCCCTTCTGCGACATGCCCCGATGTTTTTTTTTTTTTTTTTTTTAGATGGAAGCACGAAATGTTTTACGAGGCCCGCGGAAAATATCACAGCCCTGAGAAAAGTCACGAAACTATCCGCGACGCATCCAGGAGTTTTTGGTCGTACAGTTATTTTGAAAGTGGCGTAAGTCCAAGTTTGTGATGCACTCTAAATTCTGGACTATAAATTCGTGCAATCTGCTTCTACAAGTTCTACTTCTGAAAACTGTTATACGCCATTTTCAAAACGAACGGCTTGTATATTAGCAATAACTTCCGAAGAGTATAGGTCGCGTTACGCGTTGCAAGTGATTTGTTAAATCAACGTTTTGTTCTCAAAGCACTTATGGCTGTAGGACGATTCAGGACGACGGTTTGTGCAATTGGAGCAGCAAATACAGTGATGGAACTCCCGCAAAATTGTGCGAAATAGCGTAATAGCCAATCTATTACGCTCCGAGAAACTTGTCTATGCAGATATATAGAAATGTTATCGGTTGTAAGTCATTATAAAGAATTTTTGCTGAATTATCAAGGGTTGTCACAAAAGAATTGGATTCAGAGTAAGGGAAATTAAAAAAAATTGGGGAAATCAGGGAAAAACCCAATAATTTTTTAAAATTTTTTGAAAAAATGGAAAATTAAAATTCTTAGTTTTAAAGAAATTTAGTGTTTGTACATCACACCTACGTATTTTTAAAATATTAATAATATTAATATTATTTAATTTAACAATTAAATGCAAGCAGTATAAACAACATTAATAATAATGTACATTGCTATGTTAAATTGCTCTTTCAACAAAATATTTAACGGTTTCCAAGTCAGGACGAAAAAAATACTGATTCAATATTATTCAGATAAAGTTATGAAATTTGGAAATCAGGATGAGTTATGGAATTTTAGGACGAGGAATTTGTGGCAACCCTGTTCTCAATTAAATTATCAACTCAACATTGTTGTATTTTTGCTTACGTTTTCGAAACTAACAATGTTATATAGGTTCATACCTAAGGTGTTCGCAAAATCCAGTATAAGTATCGTAGTGACTTAATATCGGCAACGAGTGACATTACATACGCACTCTTAAGCATAATCAAGTAGCATGTCAAAATAGATTTCAAGAATAGTCGATATTCTTTGCATGCGATCTCAGTTAGAAGTGTTGTGCTTTTATCGATAGCGTGTGAATTTGGACAAGATTGTTAACCTTCCGGAACTGAGGCCAAAATATTATAATGATGCTTGGTTTGCAAGACCCATCTAATTCATGTTAATTAAGAGAGGCATTAATTAATTTCAAGGAACGAAAATGACATAATTTGTATAAAATGGAATGAATATTAAGTTCTTCTTAAAATATTATTTAACATGAATAAGTCTAAATTTTCAGATGTAACATAAAGAGAATTGAATTGTTTGACTTTTTCGACAAAGAGATTTATAACTGATTGTGAGTTCAATACAAGCCTACCGTTTCAGTTCCGGAAACTTAAATTTATAGAAAGAAGCAAATTTTGAAAGATTAAAATGGAATCGATGGAATCGCGATTAACAGGACATTTTCGTTTCGTTACGTTGTTATATCAATTAAGAAACTCGCCATAAAGCGTACGATTTGTTTTTTTTTCTTTTTTATTATTGACGCATGAGAGCTACCTTCGAAGATTTTAATTAATCGTTAGAAATTTAATATCTCTTGCATTCTCAAACTTCTCTCTTTGGAGGTTTCGTTATATTCGCACATCATAAGCGCACTTGTCTGATTCGATATTCATGTATAGGGCGTTTCAAAATTACACTGACAAACACCATCGGTGGCGAATTCATTGACAAATTTGGAGTCATCTTAAAAACTATTGAAATATTAATAATTTCTCAATTATATAAGCGATTGGATATGAGTGATCTTTCGTATATTATCTTTTAAAAGTACAAACAAGTAACGAAATCTTACTCTACATTTAATCTTAAGTGAATCTTAAGTGAACTTTGAAAGCTTTTGTTTAATGCTTATTCATGTATTTAATGTTACAAATCAGAGAAAGGGTAAGATCTCTTTTATTCAGCTATTTTTCTCTTTATTATGGTACGATTAAGTGCAAAATGCTCAAAGAGAGAATTTATAGAATATATATCAATTTCTTAGAGAATTTAGAAAAGCTTTTATGACTAATAGTGAGTCAATGCAAAAAGAAAAAAATGCAAGTTTCGAAGAAAAGATTTTTTTGGCGATATTGTATCTAATTATATAAGCTCGAATAAAAATAAGTTGACGAAAATTTAAAGACAGTACATGAATATCTATTTTTATGATTCTCTGTATGAGATTGAATTCAAATGTTTCTTAGGACGCACAGGATATTTTTAATATAGTATTATTAATTTATTTAAAAATTATAAAAAGTACGGCTTATCTCTTTGGTGTATGACAGTGATGCCATTTATGATCGTTCCAGATCTCTGGTCATAGTACCTATAAAGAACGATATAAATGCCACGCCTGAGATGATATTTGTGTACTCCATTCGAACTATTTCGGCTTTTTTTTTAAACGCGAGAAATCTTACAAGATTAATCACGTACAATTGTCACATGCAATTTGTCCATATTCTTGCACATTTAATACTAAATATGGCTGCCTAGTTCTGAAGTTCATTAATTTAACAGATCGTATTTGCATGTACTGAAGACACACATGATATGAGAATCAGCCGACCATAGTTGATGCTAAATGTACGTTGAGAATATGACCTCCCGTTTCTTTTGACACAATTTTTTCGAATTCTCTCGATCGTTTTTGCGATTAACAAAATAATTAAAATAAGCTACGTGTATAACAAATATTTTTGCGAATTTATCTAGATGAGTTAAAAATTGCAGTTTATGAAGCGAGATGCAAACTTTTAAACTTTCAAGTTTTCTGTGTTTATTATTATTCATTTAAAGGTAAAATATATGGTATGGCGTACGTAAAATATGCACTTTAACGTGCGAGTGATGCAAATTGCGAAATAAATAAATAAGTGTTATTAAGCCAAGTTTGAAGTCTGGACGGAAATGCCTAACAAATGATCGCAAAATTATATCCAATAATTTACAAGCGTGGAAGAAGTACTAAGTTAAAAACAGTCATTAATCTTTCTTTAACATTATGAGATTATTAATTCATCAGATATCGCAAAAATAAATGGTGCTTGTAAGAGGAGGATAATTATTTCTCAAATACGATTGCAATTTACTGTCGTTAACGGCGCTTGAGATCTTTCAAACGGAGTCGCAGGTGAACGGGCTTGCCACGTCTCAAAAGTGTCTCCGAAGGATCCTCGACGCCATTAATTTTGAAAGACCGGTCGCATTCCCGCGCTGAATCTTTGTTTCTCGTTAAGGCGCGACGGAGTCCCTGAAGTAGAAGTCGGCAGTTCTTTCGGTGTAGATTGGTCGGTCGTTTCCATTAGAGATATCCGTGAAGCTTTCTTACGGTACGAATCCTTTGGCGATTCGGGACACGCGTCCTTACAGGCTCCAGTAATACCGCGGCATCCTTAGGATCTTCGGCGATCGTGCAAAGTCGAGAAATCCCGGCACAATTGTTCTTAAAGAGGATCAGGACGCGCCGTAAACGCAGGCCGAGTTGTCTGGTGGACTGATCTTCTCCACAGGTAACACGGCTGCTCTGTGCCACTCGTCACGAACCTGTTATCAGAAAAGATAATAATTGCTTACTACAGCAAGATAAGGAATGAAGAACAAAATCGATCTGCGTTTGATACCATTTTTGGATTTTTTTTTCACAAGCAGTTTTGCTGAAGCATCTAAGAATTTAGACAGACCTAAAAATAATTTTGTTAAACTATCAAAATAATTGTGCAGGACATTCGAATTTGTCTAAGAAAAAGAGAGTATAACTTTCACTTTTTTGCAATCGTTCGGAGATCGTTTTATTTTTACATCTTATTTTTCTAAATCAAAAATTATCATAATAATGAATGGTACACTCAAGGAAAAATTAATACATTGAAACAAAGTTCATAAAATGTTCATTCATATCGTCGCTGTCAGTTATACTTCAATCATTTAAAAATTAATTCAGAGAAAGAGAGAGAGAGAGAGAGAGAGAGAGAGAGAGGATCGATTTTATTAACTTTATTTTAATGTACCCATGCAAAACTTTTTGCAGCTCTGCTTGATCTTTTTTTTTTGTATAATTATTTTGATGGTCCAACAAAATTTTTCAAATCTGGATCTATCTAAATTTTTAGGTACTTTAATAAAATTGTTCTTTATACAGGAAAAAGTTGATTAAGACTAATTTTTATAGGAAGAAAATTATGTAGCATCTGTTATAAATTTTTCTGCAAAAATATTCGTGTTATTAGTCACTATAATATTATATTTCATTGTTTATTAATGTCTTTATTTTTTTTTCCTATTAACTATTCGGTTTGCTTGAAAAAGTTTGTTTCTGCTATTTTTATTTTTTATGTCACATAGAGCTGTTATCTTTATTGCGAGCGTGAAAATAATTCCAACAATGAATTTATGAAAACAGGAGCAACGCCATAGTTACAACGCACTCAATTAACTTAGCGCGTGCGTAACAAAGAGTGTTAAAATTTTTAGAACCGTCTAAAAGCGTTGATAAATATATTCAGCGAGCACGCGCGATTAATCGTAGTCAGATATCTGGAATTACCTAGTCACCATCGTATATGTTTTATTTTAGCAACGTTTTTTTTTACAATCATCGTAAATAAATTTTGTTACAATGATTGTAAAAGAAACGACACCCTGTAATCGATTAGAAACGAACATCACCATACCTGTTCGACTTTTGCGAATACCCTCAGTAAGTTGAGGCCGGCTAGTTTCTTGATGTCATCCTCCGTCCATGTAGGATCCTCTAACAAGGTGGCCAATAGTTGCGGATACCTCGAGACATCCTCTAAACCCGTGGGAGTACTACAAAAGGTACAAATCTCGTAAGGGTCAAACGATCTTCTTAACTTAGCTGATTCGAGGCAACACTCAGAGAACGACGATAAGTTCGCAACACTCGATGCGTTACGTCATTTTTAAAAGAGCTTTTTAAAAGAGATCATAACAATAAACTGAATAACGATTGATTCGTTTGTTTTGAAAACGATATGAATTATATTTTTAGTCAATCTGAGTTGGTATATTTAGTGTCATAAAACTGGTCTTCAATACTTTCACTTCTGCTTCAGTATTGTACTCGCAATTGACGTGTGTCCCACGCATTATTATAGATACGCAAGCTTTTGTGATTTCACATTAGGTCTGAACAGTCTGATTGTTATTATGAATAAGTATTGAATTCGAAAATAGAAAATAACTTATACAATTAGCTAGTTTATTGTGAAACGTATTTATTCGAGCATATAAGTTTAATCATAAAATTATAAAAATTTACGTTTGTGTTTGGATAACATATTTTAGTGATTTTACGATATTCGATATATATATAAATTAATTTTATTCTTGATTCAATGTAAAAAAAAATCATATTTTGAATGTCAAAGGGACGTAATGGATACAGACTGTGCATTCCATGATCTTAGTTTCTGTGCTCAGTTAGAAAGAATTGAACATATTAGCATCTTTCTTCAACTCGATATTTTAGAAAGAAAGTGATATGATTTAAGTCATCTCACTCTTTCTAAATCGATAGCGATAACTTCATAGGAATGTACAGTCTATTCTTATCACAGCTATAATTAAACCGAAATAAATTTTGAAAAAATTATTATGACGAAGGAAAAAGAAGTTAGCAACGATATATTTTACTATGCACACACATTTACATTATTACAAGAACCATGATAGGCACTTTGTGAAAGTTTCATGACTGCGGAACAAAAGCAGTTCCTTGGGCATTGTTTCTTGTACCTCCCCTCCATCAAATTAACCTCCCGGGACTCACGCGCTTCTGAAAACAAGCGAAGCAATTATCCTCGAACGTAAAAGTGGAACTCTCTGTAGGTTAAATACATATTTACATCGAGTTACAGATTTATTATGGCTTGTACTTTTCGATGAAATTAATCACAAGCGTTACTGTATCAAATTATTTTTACAACGCGCCGTGTGTGTTTTCTCTGAGTGCCTCTGCGCGCGAAAATAGATATTGTGAAAAAATAATTACAAATTTATCCCGTCGAAACCCGCTCCGATTCCAACATGATCGATTCCCGCCACCTTTCGAATATGATTGATGTGTGCTGAAACAATATATTGGGCCTTAATCATTTTGTCCTGGTGCCAGCACGTCACAAAATATTTTAATATGAAATATTTTAATATAAATGCATGTGCTTTTGCCTGTGGGAATAAAATGTGATTGGGGAATAGCACGGTTATGAGATAACGTGTTCATGAGATCGTCATGCATAGGTAAAATGTTTTATTATTGTCAGAAACACGCATACGCAACGGATCTTTTTAAATATTTGCGCGAGTGTTAAAGTAAAAGTAAATATATATCCCACTTAAAAAATGGCTAAGCAAGATGAATTGCAAAATTCTTGCAATATTAAGATACACGTTTGTTCTTCATTCGAGAAATAATGGATGCATTTATTTTGTTGTAATTTTACGTCTTTTTACGAGCATGGCTTCGAAAATTAAATTTACAACGGAAAATGTGTCAAAATGACATAAAATACAACGTGTACAGTAATTACGCGTCTGTCACATGTAATATTGATACGGTATAATTTACTCCTGGGGTTCGGCTTAGCACAGTTTCGCGTATAGCGTTGCACGTACCAATAACGTCTTTTATAGTAGCGGTGCTGTTGCATGTTATGAAGTAGGTATAAAAAGGGACCATCGCCACTCCGCCATTCTTAGCCTGTGAACAGATACATTAATGTCATACACGCTGTGCGATTGTATTTCTTTCGATCTTTAAACATATGACACGAAATTACATCGTGCAGTTGTGTACAATAAAATCATAATATATTATATATTATTCCACTACTGAAATTTATACGCGAGAAAATGATTGATTGTTTAATCCCTTCAAATCTAATTTTATTGGAATCATGTTAAAAACATTTTTTTAAATTCAATTTATGCGCACTTTAATAAAGTTCATACTAAATTACAATTAATTTTTTTCAAAGTTTTGACTATTTTTCCAACGTATACATTATTATTATGTACCTATATCAGATCTTAAATGATGTCGATAGAATGAAATAATTTCAACGAATAATTTCTTATTCCTTCAAATTTGATATACATTACAATGTATGCAGGATTTAAAACGGCCTCTCTTCGGGATTCCATGATATAAAAAATTTGATATAAAAATAAATTAAAAACAATATTTTATTAATTTAATTTATTCTAGCAGATTATTATTATTAAAAAAAATATATTTGAAGATTTACATGAAATAATATCATTGTATCAAAGAAATCAGCGTTTCAAAAAATTAATAGTTAATAATGAAAATAAAATTACAATACAAGAGAGATTATAATAGGTACCTATTATAAAACAATAATATAAAATAATTTAATTAATACTAATTTCTTCATTAACTATATTAGTTTTTTTCAATCAACTGTGAACGCGGAAACTATCGGGAAAACTGTTCCAAGGAACGCAGTTGTCTATTTGATACCCATCCTTGCTATTCTATGCAATGTTAATTAGGGCAGCAGGACAACGCGGTTAATAACACGTTACCGGACAAGCCATCCGACTTAGATCGTTGTTACTCATCCTCTCGTTCTGCGGGTATAATTAAGGGAATATCGATCGCTCATAGAGAGAGAAGGGAATGAAGTTCGTGGACATGGCGATGTTAGTAGGATGACTTCAAGACATCGAGGAAAATTTCGATTAATTAATCAGTAACCATCTTGTTTTTCGAAGATAGGTTAACAATCCTTCGCGTACACTACTTTACAAGTTAAAAATATGTTTCAAAACTATAGCAATATAATTAGTGATGCATTTCGATATGAAAATCTCGGAATATTGTCTTGAAACTTTCTCATCTCATTAAAAATAATAATTCCGCGATTATCATTGTCATTTGTTTTTTTTCGTATCGTCTCGTCTCGGAAAAATCGGAGAAATCCATGCCAATTACAATTAATGCGCTGTCTCATTATATAAATAAATATTTTAAATAAATTAAACGAGATAGTCGTTAAAAATAATTTTTCAAAGAATAAAATATTATTAGGTAGAAATTATTAATTAATATCAAGATATTGAAATAGAAATCAGTGCCAGGTTAGTAAAGATAAACGTTTTTCTCTCAGTATTTCATATCTACGAATTTCAAAATAAATTATAATATTATAAAATATTGATACATTATCAGCTATTGTTACTTTTACTACTTACATCTTTCATAATTTTAATATAATTATTTAAAATAATATAATTTTCATAATTTTATATATTTGTAATTTAAGTTTCTTTATCTGGATAATAAATTTTTTTATTATATCATTATTAATTCTTTACATAATTATATTAGAATTTTTCCTTTAAGAATTACACTGCATTCTTGTATGGATCAAATGACCCACATACTACTAGAGTATAAAATGAAATATTAAATTTACATTCCTTCAATAAAGTCCCTAAATGTAAAGTTAATTAAATTGAACTTAATTTCGTTAACTTAGAACTCCTTGAGCTCATCATTGTTGGTTCGTCAATTGTTAATCTACGGATATGCGGTACGAGAATGAGATGAAATTTTAATGAAGCGTTACGTTTAGGTCCTCGGCCAACTGTTAATGAAACTATTAATGAAACGTCAATTATCGTACCGCGTTTATGCTCCTCGCAAATTCAATGGGCGAGAAAAAATTTTGGTGCTGCGGTTCAAAGGACGAGATTAATGCCGCGATTGGATTAACGCCAATTGGCGATGGTGGGTGTGGGCAAAATTATCGATAATAACGTGGATTAAGCTTTGAATTTCTAACTCGTGCTATTCTGGCGCGTTGTTTCCGTTGCTCCAAATCGTTTTGATATATATATCTGAGTCCTCGCTCCTTCGTCGATTACGAATAGTTTGCGATTATCTCGTTACATGAACTCGAACAATTTGCGCGTTCTCGATGTTACTTTGTGTTTGATATTACAGATCTCGACGTTCTTGCACATTTCCACCGATCCGATCGGTGCGCACGTTTTACAACTTTGCGGATTGCAAACTACTCTCGTATCGCGTTCGATTTGCACACGGCTGGCCTCACTTCGCTTGTACGCTACGAATTTAATTTCGACGTTACGCATCTCACTTCCAGATATCAGATCTGTCGATAAAACTTGCGTTTAATCACCCAGCACTGTGCGCACACCTTCTTTTTTGCTTTCGCGTTTTTATTTTCTTTTACATGCACTCGAACGATCGCAATATATAAAAACCGATTGTCGGCAGTTATTTATTTTCGCGACGTGCTTTATTTTTTCTCGAATTTTACCATATTGGAATCCTATCACACATATTCGAATTCATATTCTATCATACTCATATCATTCATACTCATATTATATTTGAATTTTATCATATTTTTATGATATATTTTATTATATCTTTTTACATATACGGAAAGAATGATTTTACTGAAGTATCTAAATTCTAGATTCAGATCTGAAAATAATAGATTATCAAAATAATTGGACTATTAAAATAATTACGTAGAACGCTCAAGCTGATTACTAGAATGATATTTTATGTAGCATTGCTCATCACGCTTAAATTTTCTACATAATTATTTTATTGGTTCAATAAAGTTATTTCAGATCTGTATCTATGAAAAAAACGATTTTATTGAAGTATCTACATTGAAAAAAAAATGATATTATATCAACAACATAATTGAAAATAATCTTGTTAATTTAATAATAGTATTGATAAAGGAATAAAATTTTATCAAAACAAGAGCACGTACTTATTTCATTAATAGTGTTTTGTGTGTGTGTGTGTTGTGTAATTAATAAAATTTTTTTAAATTAAAATAATGCTGTTGATATAATATAATTTTTTTCAGTGTAAAAATTTAGCTGTAAATTTTTGAAAATAACTTTTTCGGATTATCCAAATAATTATGCAAGATGCTGAAATTAATTATTTAAATATCAAAATTTTTTATTATATCATCAAATTTTAACGTCCTACACAACTATTTTGATGATCTAACAAAATTATTTTCACATCTACGACTTACAACTAAATTTTTAGATATTTCAACAAAATCATTTTTTTCTGTGTATCTAAATTTTTAAAACTTCAACAAACTCATTCTTTCTGTGGACCTGTTTTTCCATGATAATCCTATTTCAACATTGCTGCCTTTCTAATTGCAGTTCCGCATCGAAGTTGTATAATAATTAATTAGAATATTAAAATAAATTTTTGACGAGAGGCTGTTTTGCATTGCCGCGTAAAATCAATAATGTTCATGGCCATGTTTACAGCGTAGCTGCGGATATTTTATTACTGCTTCTCAAATATTACACGCATCGTAATTCCGCCGGGCAGTTGTCGCTCACCAATACTAAACCACACCAAAACTGAACTTTAATACAGCCTGGTTGGTCCGTGACATGTATATACGCTGACCCAAAATCAAATAATCTCGGTATGGTTGAACAAAGGCTGTAGCTGCGGTAGCCAGCAACTTTCATACGCGCTGGTTTACATTTTCGCGAGTGCCCGCTTTGATTTTCTCTGTCCGTCTCTTGTAAGCGCGGTGTAGCAAAGAAATATCTCATTCGTTTTCTGTACACGAGCGCTCATACTCTGCAGTGTTTTCTAACTGACCGACACGCGTGGTAGCAAGAGACCTGAATAAATAAATAAATAAATCCATCTGTACATATTGCAATCGACGTATCGCTTTTTTCCTCGTGACAGTGGCGTTCCGTTTCGCTCGCTACCTATTTCTGCGGAAAGTGCGGAATATCAGCAACGATGGAATAATTGAACTGATCCGTTTACCGTATTTCTTTTCCACTCTGTTTTTAAAGCGCAATCCGATTGCATTTGGGGTATACGTGTTTATGCGACGCGGAGAACTCACCAGATTTCTGAGCACGTCGTCCGGCACGTTTCTGGTGGAATTACACAGCGCCCTGGCAGCGCTGTGCGAGAAGATCACCGGCGCCCTCGTCGTCTGCAGGGCCGCCCTCATCGTTCTTGTCGAGACATGCGAGAGATCGACCAACATGCCCAGCCTGTTCAATTCCCTGACAACTGCCTGCGGAATAATGAAATGCGTTAAAATTCATTTTTGTTTCTATAAAGTAATGCGGCTATCTTAAAGCAGATAGACGAGTATGAATTAAGCTGAATTTTGAAAAGCGATAGAAAACATAAATTGCAAGATGAAAGTATTGCGGATATAAATAGATAAATAAAACAGGTAAAAATGCAACACACGCCGAAGAAAATGTTTTGGTTGTACCAATAAGAAGTATCAACGAAACGAATTTTTGATTATACGAATTGGAATTCTGGTTATAAAAAATTGCAAAATTTAAATGAAAAATAATATAGATAAATAGATAGATAACTATCTAGATAAGTAGATAGATAAGCTGCACATTGCTGAGAGAAACGTTTGGTTGTACTAATAAGAATTAGTACAAACAAAACAAATTCTGATCGTATGAATCAGAATTCTAGTTGTCGTAATGGAATTTCTGGTTATCTTGATTAGAATGTTTGCTAGATTTAATTATAAGTGCAGTCTGATTTATATCTTTCTGATTGAATCTATCAGAATTCCAATTACTGTAATAAGACTTTTTGTAGTGCAATGTTTTAGGACTTGCCATTCTATTCTTTACTATTTCTCAGATATATCTTTGATATAATATTATATATATTCTAGATTTATGCTTCAAAAAGAGAATGTTTGATTAACGAAAGTGAAGGGAATCAAAGTATCGTAAATATTTTTAATTTCAAAGCGATCGGAATGTCGGATGGGACGAAGTGCGTCTATTATGTGCAAAAACACGTAGGGAAGGATCGATAAAGGGAAAGGGTAAGAGAAAAATATCATGAGAAACGGAGGAAGTTTCGACTAGAGAACGTTAACCGAGAACGCAAGCAACCGTCCATTCCCTCATATGGGAAAAAGCTTAGATATATTGGTGATTGGTCGATGCGCAGGCTTGGGATTTGCGATCCTGTTCTGCCATAAATGTTAAACACTTTTCCTTATCTTGGAAATGGAGTAAGTTTAATTTTAAAGATCGTTGTGAGTTCCAACATTATAATATACATATATTAGCGCGTTAATTTCGTTCAATTTTCCGGGTTTAGCTTGACCCATATCGTTTTTTTAATTAACGGATCATTTAATTAATTTTTAAAATAAGGGATTGCTAAAAATAATTAACGGATAGAATTGAAAGAATTGATTACATTTCTTCATTATTTTATCCATTTTTGTTCTTTCATTAATTTTAGAAATCATGACTTTTATTCGGATGTTCCTACGTATTTTCTACAAACGTCGCGAGTAAATTTCGATAAATACAGTCCTGTCGACGGAAAAGGAAGTGGAGGGAGGTGGGTGGAAGAACGAATCACAATGGTCTCGTTTTTCCGGCATTAAGGGTGAGAGCTCACTTTTCTCGGCGTACACGATTTCACGCGAATGATTCGAGTCTCGTGCATCGATAGAAAACGACGCGTATTGTTTTTGCGGAGAGACGGTCTCTGATATGCGTCGTTTTAGCGAGATAGACGATTACGCGAATAGAGAATGATTTCTTATCAGTAGTATTACTAACAGAGCGAGAAACAGGCGAAAAAGCGTGGTTCGCATGCGAAATATCGTAAAAACATGCAAACAAAGTCGCAAACAGGTAGAATGAACGAGTAAATAGTACACGGAAAGAACGGTTTTGCTGAAGTATCTAAAAATTTAGCTAGATACAGATCTGAAAATAATTTTGTTGTACTATCAAAATAATTAGGAATCTCAAATACGATAAACAATGCTGCAAAAAATTTTAACATTCTAGCAGCCAGTTTAAGTTTCCAACAAAATTATTTTTATATCTGTATCTGTACAGGGTATCTCAGAATAACCGCCAAATATTTTGTGCACAGATAGAGCGGACTAAACTAATTGTGAGTTGAAAAGTCCTCTACCATTTTGCAATAGTTAACAAGATATTAATTACTGAAAATCACCGAATATTGGTTTTCAATAATTTTTTACTCAAATACAAATTAACTTTACAGAAAAATAACAAGAGACAAAAAATTGTTTATTTTCTTCTCATAGAATTCTTTCAGAATTTTTTTAGTACAGTATTTTTTCATGTTGGTAAAAATAGTTGCCTATATATATATATATAAATGCAGTACTAAAAAGCAAATAAAAAATTCTGAAAAAATTCTGAAAAAATTCTTAGAGCTCTATAAAAAGAAAATAAACAATTTTTGCTGTATTTCTGTAAAATTGAGTATTCGAGTAAAAAATTATTAAAAATGAATATTCGGCGATTTTTAATTATTAATATCTTGTTAACTATTGCGAAAATTGCAAAATGGTACAAGACTTTTCAATTTAATTTAGTTCGATCTATCTACGCATGAAATATTTGGCGATCATTCTGAAACACCCTGTATATATAGCTAATGTTTTAGATACTTCAATGGAATTGTTTTTTTCGTGTGAATTTTATTGCGTGCGATGTAGTATATTAATAAAAATTAAATAAAATGAAATTAAAAAATTAGGCTTTAAGACTGAATCAATCAAATAAAACTAAAATTTTTAGGGCCAATACGGTTGATACGTAAACTTAATTATTAACAAATTGCATACAAGTATTGCATGCAAGTATTGCAAATGTTTTTTTGTTGTTTTTAGTACAAAAATTAATTTTACGAAAGAGAAAAGAAGCATGATATACAAACTCAAAATAAAGCCATTAAGAATTATGTTGCAAGTAATTATATTGCAAAAATTTTATTATAATAAAAATTAAGAGATATTATTTCAATGCATTTTTAGCATGTAACTGGCGCATATAAATTCTAATTTCTGCTTGATAATAATCGTGAAATTTTGTGATCAATTTAGATTTTGTCGCGAAAATTTGCAAATTAATAGCATTGTGGTAATTACTACCGCATTCGAGATCATTTTAATTCTTTGCGAAAATTAAAAGGGAGGAAACCAGTTTTGTAGTCTGTATCCCGCGGCGCGATGGACGAAACGGCGAATTTTCGTGGTGTAATCCGATGCCTGTTGCTGAATATCGAGCGCGTGGCGGGACTAGGCGAAACTAATCGTCACATCCAAAAGCCGCAATAAAATCAAGCCCCATGCCATGTTGCAACCGTGACAAATACAACGCCGCGAGCTATCGCTATAATTTCACGATATATCACCGCGTCGCGTTAACGGTGAGTCAAGATGCGTTTGTGTACGTACTCGTGCACCTGGTGAACGGAAAATATAGGTCGTTCAATAGAAATAACAGACCGAAGGAACAAGGGAGTACAGGGCAAAAATGTTCGTCGAATTGCACATTCGTCTATACACACGCATCATACACGCGGTAGCGAATTTATTTCAAACTCTTTTTGCCAGAGCGTGATGCGGGATGGATGATGCTGTCCATCGTCGGAAATGCATGCCGGTATTTACAGCGGCATGACGTTATGGAAGGTTAAACTGTACGGGGAGACATGAGCACGCGCGGGGAATTTTCAGATAATTCCATTTGTCTTTCCGAACGAGCAGTGGCGTTGCGACGTTTCCATTTGAAACGACACGCGAAATTCGTTTCGGTTACCGGATATACAAACAGACGGTTCCGAGAAACTTAGATTTTGAAATAATGAGTCACTCATTTATGATTCTGTTTAATTACCAACATTTCAAGTCGTCTGCGCCGCTGTAAAAGTTTGTCTGTATGTGTTGAGATTCTCCAGTAAACATCAACTAAATGTGACATAACATCAATGTTATAATTTTATTTTGCACTCAACATTGTAAATATAATATAACATATATGTTATACGTAACAGTTATATTATTGAGTGTGAAATCATAACATTTATGTTGTGTTACTTTTAGTTGGTGTTTACAGGGTCTCGTATAACGCGGAGAAATTTCTTTTGTTTGAACAGAAAATCAAACTAACGCGAAAGAGGAGAGATTTTTCTTCTTTGGACAGAAAATCAAACTAACGCACGAGATGAATTATTGCTGATAAAAAAAATTTGGTATTATAGACGAAGGAAAAGAGCGATATTAAATTCATTTTGATTGAAACGTTTTAACGTCGGATATTCAAAACGAGCGGTTATAAATGTAACGTACGTTACGCATATCAGAGTTAGTTGAGTGTGAAATTATAACATTGATGTTATGTTATCTTTAGTTGATGTTTACCGAGTCTCGTAAGTAACGTAAAGTTGGAGAGATATTTCTCTTCTTGGAACAGAAAACCAAACTAACGTATACAAGGTAGATTATTGTTTTTGATAAAAATATTTCGGTATCACAGACGGAGGGGAGGAGCAAGAAGAGAGCGATATTACTTCCAGGACTTGTAGATTATCGGAATTTCGTGGTGAAATGTTCGCCCGCTAGCAGCAATAATACTTTTGTACCGTTGGTGTTTCAATATAGCCAACGGTGTGCTGCGACAATCGAGACACGGCCAGGCAACGCGACTTTTCGTTTGCGTAGCAAACAAAATAGAACACAGTTGATATCGCGCGTACAGGAAATTCTTTTTTCCGAATAATTTATTGTAACCATGGCTCAGTCATATTTACCGTTTTTCGATAGTCAGTTACAATGAATATATGCTGAAATAACGTTATAACGGAATTGGCGATATTTATTAATTAAATTTTCTTTCGTCGATTTCCTGCAGTAAAGAATAAATTGGAGGACTTATACTCCAATTTTATAAAAATGTGAACTGTTTCCCTTTAACTTTAGAATTTATTTTCTCCGTTTTTACAAAATATGGGTTAGTCTACTGTTGCAGTCAGTCCTTCGATTATACATGATGATGATGGAAAGAACGATTTTGTTGAACTAAAAATTTAGCTACTTTCTAAATCTGAATTAGTGAATAATCACTAATTATCAAGTAGCATTACTTTGCACTGATAATCAGTGAAGTTCAACGAAAAAGGAAGAATGTTTGAGCATTATATAACTAAAATACTGATATTTGCACGTTAATTTCAATCTTCCAATACCATATTTATTGAATTTACGCACTAAAACAAGATTAGTTAGATTACACAATAAAGATTAATTAAGTTAGAAATCTCACATTTAATTCACTGATTACCAGTGGCATACTTGGCACTGATATCAGTGATTATCTGTTAATTCAGAGAGTAGATATATATTTAAAAATAGTTTTGTACCATCGAAATAATTGTTGAACTTTCAAACATAATGCTGTAAAAAGTTTGACATTTTATAAAATGACAAAGACGAATTTTTTTTACGAATAAATCAATACAGGAAAAGAGCCAATGCTAGTTCTTATTGCGAAACTAATTTTTGTCGCATTCAAGTCTCATTAAAATAATAGAATTAGATGTTTCGACCTTCATTAGCGATTATCTTCAATATTTAAAATTACAATTAAAATTACATTAAAATTCCGGATAGCTTCTAATAATTAGCGTCAATTTTTCTTACAACTTATGATTACAACTTAAAATTACAATGTACTAGTGGTTCCAATGTCTGTCTTTTAATTTACATTATTTATTCCGAAGTACATTTGCGAGGACTTGCGTAAAAAAATAAGCGTTTGTTATTATAAAACTATTCACGAATTATAATGTATTGTTAAAGTAATATTACTGAAATCTTATTTTTTTTCTTAATTTTAAATAGAATCTGGAAATTCCGTATGTTACACGAAGTCGCACTTTGCTTTATGTAATAGGAAATCCTATACGTAACAGAAAACAGTTTATAAGCGATTGAATATTGTTTAATGTCATTTTCTTGAACCTTACTCCGTTAACTCGTAAGCGATTGGAAAGTTATCTTACCATCTTTTTGACTAGTGATTATTGTTTAAATTCTATATATTTCTTTTTGTAACATCTTGATATTTATTTTTGTAACTCTTTTTTTGACATCTTAATATTTCTATGTATTGATGATGTCAAATCTTGGCCGAAACATCTTCGTTATTATATGATAATTTGAAGTATATTGACTTTCGTTTAAAACATCTAGCATCGTGGCTGCATGCTCCTTTTTATTTATAAAAATTACAACAATTACACTTTAGCAACTAACTTGAGCGTTTATTTCAATGATACAACAGAATTATTTTCAAATCGGTATCTGGTGAAATTTTTAAATAATTTAGTAAAATTTCTTTTTCCATGTAATGCAATAAAATATATGAACTAAATACAAGGTGCGTCCCAAAATTTTCCCAACTTTTGAAATAAAACAACAACGGTTTACTTTTTTTTTCAAATTCAAATTGTTTATTCAAAGTAGTCCCCGTCGGACTCAATACAACGTTTGGCACGATCTAAAAGCATTTCAAATGAGTGTTTTATGTCGTTCAAAGGCACGTCCTTCAGAATAGTGGTACAAGCCCTTTGGATGTCTTCTACGTCCACATACCGCTTTCCTTTCATGGACAAATGCATTTTGCCGAATAGGTAGAAGTCACAAGGTGCCATATCAGGCGAATACGGGGAATGGTTGATTGTTAAAATGTGATTTTTAGTCAAAAAATCAGTGACAAGTGTCGAACGGTGAGATGGCGCATTATCGTGTAACAAGCGCCAACTTCCTCCTTCGCGATATTCTGGCCGAATACGACGAATGCGGTGCACCAAACGCTTCAAAACGCTTACATAGAATACAGCATTAACTGTTTGGCCTGCTGGAACGAATTCTTTGTGCACAATACCCTTGGAATCATAAAAACAAATGAGCATTGTCTTCACTTTTGACTTCTCTAAACGTATGGGTTTCGGTAAATGTTTTACCAAGTTTAAAACAAAACTTAATATTGGCTCTTTGTTCGAAGTTCATTCTCGTACCGATGTATACAACATACTGACACTTGAGACGCCATAACTTCGTTTCCACTGAACCAAATGTCATGAAATTTTTACTGGAAGTCAGCTAGGGATGTACCTTTCAAACGCACAATCGAACACACGGATGGCGCCACCCGACCTATCCCTATTGAAAAAGTTGGGAAAATTTTGGGACGCACCTTGTATAGATAACAAAAATCTAGATCGTATATAATGAACAAAAATGATTAAAACTCTAGACTATGTTATTTGGAAAGACGTCATGGCGACGGCGAATTATTTCAGACTTTTAATTGTCGATTTATAGATGGAATATCTATAATTAGCACTTTATGCAGACAAGCGTCAATGACAAATGGCAGAATTTAACATTGCGCATAGAATTTTTCTTTGGAAGACCTGTGTCATTTATTAATATAAAATTTAGCCGTTGCAAGGGATGTGAGTTAATGGTAGGTGATTAGTATGATATACGTTCTTATGCGTTTTTCTCGTCCGTTTATTTCTTCCTTATTTCTTCTCGAGTCTACTACCAGTAGTGCTTCCTTTTTTTTATTTATTCTTTGAATCAAAAACTGCCATTGCCATAGAATTATGAATTTTGACAAAAACTCAACTTGACGCGAAACTATCCGATGAAAATTCGTTTTTTCTTCGATTTTTTGGACGAGAATTACGCGATGCTGAATGGCAGAAATTCGCCTCGTCGAGATCGGCGAACTTATGCGTTAACGCTCGAAATCCCTCGACGAATTCTACGCGCGCGAAAGTGGGTCGGGATATAATTTTATGAACGCGACGGAGCGACGGGAGTGATAAACGGAATGTAGGTCGGACGCGATCAGTCGCGCGTTCGTTGACGATCATTTCCCCGGTTACGTCGTGGAAAAATAATTCCAGCCATCGAGATCGTGAAGCCACGATCTAAATCCCGCTACGAAAATTGGGAACGTCCCTGATGTAATGTGCCGTCGTGACGTCTCGTTTATTTAGATATTCCAGAAGGGTAAGCCGTTGGGAAATTTTAACGTACAAGCGCGAAGTATTATAAAAATTAGCAGGCATTATTTTATGTATTTATGCATTTCACATATTCACTAACAGGCGATTTAAATGCTAAACTTTTTCCATTTGAATATCAATGTTATAAAAAATATGAGTGTGCATTTAATATCATGGTGTTAAATTTAATGTTGATATAAATGTTAACAATAGGTATATGGATTTAACACTTATGGGATTAAATTCACACATACTATATTGGTGATTACATCAACACCAGCACGGTGTAAGAATTATATTTAATACTCTCTAAATTGTTTGAAGTGAACTTTTACTATAAAGAGCGAAAATTGAGCCAGTCTTGAAAAATAGTAGGCTCAATTTTTAATCTTTAAGAGTGAGATTTGACTTTCCGGAGTGAGATTCACTCTAAAGGTTTTAGCGAGCACTTATTCAGTATTTTTTGTAATATCGTTCAAACTTGGACGATAATATTAAATTGGACAAAATTTACCGTTTAAATCTGTTAGCAAATAACACTATGAGATTTAAATCATGTTAAATCCATATGTTGATATTTATATTAACATCAATATATGATAAGAATTATATAAATGTTATTAAATATCTCAAGTCTTAAATCGACACCTATATTTTTTAGAGTGAACTTGTAATAATGTACATGCAAATATAAAAACAGCATTAAATTACTTCAAATATTTTAACAACATGGAATGCTCTCTCTGATTCCATATTGATATTACTACTTATTGAAGAAGCATCTTATTTCCGTAAAATAAAATGAAAATGTTTAATGCAATATTCGCGTTATAACGTATACCGCAGAGTTCATAACGAAATTATAATCTAAACTGTCGCACGGTCGTTTCGCAGAATAATACTGGGACGCATCTTGGCCGGAAGTCTACAGTATTATTTTTCTGCAGAATGTCGAGCAACTCCGTCCGCGGTCATAAAACGGAAACTCTTTTGGAAGCATGTATGTACACGCGGGCATTTTTTTTTGCAAACGCGATATTTCCCTGTTCACTACTGAAAAAGGTAAATCCGCAGTGGAGCGCGTACAATGTAAATGTTGACTCACTTTCCCAAATTCGCTGAGGCCCGGCGTGGAGTCCTGAGTGTTGTTCGTCTCGCCAACAGAACAGACTGCCCTGCCAAGAAAATGTCTGTTAGAACGTTAGTTTGTGAGTCTCGCTGTGAAAATCCAGCGGTCGTACTGGGTGCTCGCTTGCTTTCTGTCCCCTCGGACGAGTTTCAGACGAGAACGAGTAATATTTTCTGAAATATCATGTTATCTTTTATACGTATTTATTACGCGTATATTTCATCACGATCCATTTATTATTATGTGAAATAAAATGAATTTTCAATGACAGCAAATCGTCAATCATAAAAACGTGTACATCATTAATAAAAAAATTATTTATTCGGTTTTACTATACTTAAAAATATTATTTATTTATTTGATATTATACAGAATATTAAGTATATTATAAAGTTTCTGTAATGTAGTTTACGTTTGTTTTTTCCGAAACCTGAGAAGACAATCTTCAACTTTAATATTTTTAATTTTTATAACAAAATTCCATATTTAATTTTGTATATGCGTGTGATATAATTTTTTTTCATCGAAAGTGATTTTGACATTAAAAAATTGATCTTAAAATTTGTATTAGATTTTTATATTCTTAATTTTGATTTAGACACACACTGAAAACAGACTCCTTTCTATTTATATTTGAGGAGGCACATTCGAGAAGCGTTGGGTCAAGTAATTTAGGTCAAATGTACATAAACTCCACGCGCGCTTTCTGGTTGCACACTTCGTTATCATATACATAACCTTTAGAATCGTTAAAGCAATTCGAAGCTCATTTGAGTTCCATGAAACTTTTCGGAAGTAACGCGTGTTTCCATTTATCCATTTATTACGGTTAATTCTTGCTGTCTGCTAGATATAAATTAATTGTTGAGTAAAGAAAAGTTTCGAAGTATCTATATAAAAAATGTGTTTCGAAATCGCAAATAGGTTATTACTAATAACTACGAAGCTGTATAATTTTTAAGTATTATTTTTATAGTAGAGTAATTTTTAAGTAGTATAGTTTTTTCTGAATATAAATTCGACATTTCCTCAATGAATTTTATAAGAAATTATTATTCATCGCAATTTTATAATCTTTCGTAGATAAATATCTTAGTAATTATAACTAAGTATCTATTAAAAGAAATATTATTTTCAATTAATTGCGAGCTGCAATATCTTGTTCAATATTTACACTTTTAACATTTAATAACTTTCATAACTAAACATTTGCATAAATTTAATTTTTGTAAAGAAATATGCATCTTTAAATTCGCCAGAGAAGCTATTAAGATTTGTGTCGACTGAATATATTTTGCGTTATTTCTGTCTGTTGAATAATGAAATCATATCAAATATCGAAGAAATAAAAGTAGCAAGATCAAAAAACAAGTAATACGAAGGCGCGAATGCTATCGAGAATCCGATAATTCTTCACGGTCAATTCTCGCTTCCAGACGTGGAAACGCTAGGAGATGATTCGGCATCGTCATCTAGAACTGTAGAAAATTCAATCGGGTTCGACAATCTCGCGTCCCCAAGGAGAAGAGGCAAGACAGAGCGATAGAGACCAAGAGAGATGAGAGAGAAAGAGAGAGAATAGAGTCGGAGGCTGACATTAAGCCTCGGATACACGTCCAAAAGCAATTCGGATATTGTTCCAATAAAAGCACGCTTTTCCTCATGGATACCGGAAATCTCAGGCCGCAGAGATGAAATCGCATTTTTACGACGAGTTTTCCTCAGATATTCTCTGGTAGGCTTCTTTCATAGACGTACACTTTTCTGAATGTTCCAAATCATCTGTTCTTTTATAATTCTCCTATTACTTATTATAATTTTTATTATAAAAAATTAGATGTTGTTCCTAATTCTTTTTATTACGATATATTTATGACGTTACATGTTATGGGGGCGCAAAATTCCTTACAAAAATTACTTGGATTTAATTTGGATAAATAGAATTTAGTTAAATAAATAATTTAAAACAAAGCATTAATTTTAGAAAATCTAATTATAAAAATTTAATAAAATCTAAAAATAATTTAACTTAAAATAATTTAACTAAGAATCGCGACGTGATGGCAAAAGTACAAAGTATTTTAATTTCAAATGTGTCATTACAATTATTATTTTTTGAAATTGAGTTTCACATTTATTTGCTCGTTCTCTTCCTTAATTCTTAGACGGAATTCGACTTGATGCTGAGAAAAGATTACTTGCTGTGTGTCGTGTGTATCGTAAAACGACATCAACGTAATTTTAGGGGGTCAGAAGGGCAATATATGTACTATATTTGAAAGAAGATTTGCACGTCGTGGGACTCGACGTGACTCCCGATTCTTATTTACTGCGGTAAGCGTCGCGGGCGGCGTCGAGGGAGACATAAAGCAGGCGAACATCGGAAAGAGCACGGTGAACCAGGTCGGTGCCCATTGTCGTATAATACTTCGACCTTAAAGCGGCGTTAGAGTTAGTAACATTGGCGGTCACCGTCGTAATTTACATCTCGAAAGCTACCGAGGCATCTAGCGTCGCTCTGCTCGAGACGTAAATCCTATTTCGCGTGGCAGGTAACAGAGTGAGATTATTACGGTTCGAGCATGATTCTTCGCGCTCATAAAAGATATAGTGGGCAGTAATATATGAGTACACGCGGTCGATGCACGCAGTTGACAATTTCGACAACTTCAGCGTCGCAATTTAATGATCGTTCTCAAGTTTCATGAAAAAGAAAATAACTAGAATGTTCCAAACTTCAGTTTTTAGATTATGAATATTATGCTAAAAAAAGATAAAAAATAAAAAGGGAAGCTTCGCGAAGTTTGAGAGGATAGAAAAGTCGAGCGAAAATTTTTCGTTGGTCGAGACTAAAATTTCCTTTCGACGAGAAAGATGTCCGTAAATGATCGCGGCCTCGTGGTAATTAAACGACTGTGGAGTCGCACGGGAGCCGAATGTCGCTGTTTCGTGCGCGTGTAGTTCTATTTTATGACCCCGCGTAACTTGCAGCTCGCAAATAATGCAATGTTGGATTTTCCGTGAAAACGCAACTTGTCGCGGTTCATGTGACCCGGATCGAACGGACGCATAAAAGCAGGGACTTTATTTACAACTCCACACGGCACGCAGCATCACAAGGGATGCATAAACCTTAGGTTAAAGATCGATGTTTGAAACGGAAGAAGAAAAGCGTTTCTGTTTCTGTTCTATTCTATTTGTTCATCTCGCAAAAAGTGAGCTTATCATAACAAACTAATATATAAAATAAAAATAAAAATAAGCTGAAACTTAAAATAAAAATAAAGACAAAATTTTTAATAATAAACTCTATAATTTTATATTTTTTAATTTTAATAATATTGAATGAATTTTTTAAATCCTTTATATAACATATTATCGCAAAAAAGTGGAATTATTTAGGTTAAAAAATTGTGACAAATAAGCGATAAATTCGTAGCAGTAAAGAAACATAAATAAAAATGGGAGCGTACTGTTTTAAATTTTTATCAAATACTAAGCTAAATATACCTAATGTATTCTTTGGCATGAATAAATGATGCAGTAAATTTTTCTCGAAAACGGACAATGTCAGACAAAGTCAGCAAAATTGGAAAATGAAGTTAGAACAATTTAAAGAATCGTCTTTTACAGTAATTGATTAAGGAGACTAAATTGTAAAAGTTGACCTCTGTATTCTTTCTGATAAGAGGTGCTATTCTACTCTCTTTCTCTCTACAAGCAGAACTCCTTTGCTGTAAAGTTTCTTTTTCAGGCGCGCTGGAAAATAAGTAGTGGCTTTGGGATACTTTCGAAATTACCAAAAAGAACTTCCGGGCGTCCAGATTTCAGATTATTTCGGCTTTCGGTTAAGCCGATCAACCGTGGAATTGGTTTGCCTCTAAGAGTGGATCGTGATACGAAGTACAACGAGTCTTGAGTAAAAAAAAAACCGGATGTTCGATGAAGGAGCGGCTCGTACACGGAGAAACTTCTTAAGCACGAGGGTAAGAGGAGGCGTGATAAGAACGATAGCGAAAAAATGAAACATCCCTCAGAATCTTGATCTTGAATGAGAGAATACAATTTTCTAACTTCAATGAATCGTGTGCATTGATGCGAGAAACATAACACCGAAAATTAAAGTGAATTTTATGGTGAATCAATATTTTAGTAACGAATAATTGATCTCTTATAAAACACTGTTTAATTAATTAAATCGATTAAATCGACAGAGTGGTTAATTCTGTCTATAATTTAAAATGAAATTGATTCAGAATAATGTAACATGTATAAGATTGTTACTTTTATTTTAAATTAATCAATGTCAACCTTATAAAGTGTCATAATCTATTATTAACTGTAATTTATGTATAATATGAGAAACTACCAGAATATATTAACTTTTATTATTACTTTTTATTATTACTTTTTATTTTTGCTCGTGATTAAATTCAATTACGATGCTCTTTATTATGTCGATTTGATTATGAGCCTGTTATTCTTCTTATTGAGCTCTAAATCGCGATAAATTAATTATTCTCAAGACAGGTTCTTATGCGCTCCCTCGTAATTTGTACTCACCAGGAGGTGTCACACGCATGTGTCAGAGTAAGATATCGCGCTCCCAGACCGTAAAACGTCCTGAGAACACCCAAGGAATTCCCCAAGGAATGGCCACCTTCTACTCCGATTAGACTTGCGATCTTGCCTTCTCTGTGCGCCTCGATGAGACCTACACATACATAGTGATATATCATGATTTAATAAAAAAACTCTCGATGTGTATGTGTCATATTCTCTTTATCTTCTTAAAATTATAAAAAGTTTCATCACGTTTTAGCAATTTAACGTTGTAAACATGAAACTAAAAACTGTAGTAGTACTATCCACGATGAACTTGCCAAACTCAGAATATTTAAACCTCGGGAAACACCCAAGTAGGTACACGGAGTTATTTGAAGCTCATCTTACCGCGGAACTTCGAATCATCTTCGGTGAACTTTGCTCTCGGCCGAATTACAGCTTCTTCCGTGAATCAGCGAAGTTTCATCTGTTTTTTCGTTGTGCCCGTTCCGTCGGCGCGAGTCTTATAATTTTTCTCTTTTTTTCCCTGAGCGAGATTAAAGTGACACTTTATGAGATTAACCGGGGTCTCGGGATCGTGGAATTATGGTGTTCATAGATTATTTACGACCTTCGCCGGGTCAGATCAGATCGGACAGAATCTCAGAAAGTCGGTCGCGCTTTAGGCGGGTCGCGAGAATGAATGAAAAGATCGATAAAAATTGGCTTTCAGATCCGCTTTCGGAAGTGCTTTCAGGAGTGCTGTCGATCGTCTCATTGAAACTTTCAGATCACCGAGACGGCGTGGTGGATTATTAAAGCCTTCTGATTTATCGTACTTTATATCGAATATGTCAATTCGCACGAGCTATTTATTTAACTGCATATCCTGGATTTAAAATCCGCTTTGTTGCAATATTAAAAATATACGTATATAAAATTTTATATCTACAGGATGTCCGGTAAAAACGCTTAAGGGTAGATTCTTAAGATCATTTTAATACTTTAATAAAATTCTAATACTATAATATCGAGGTTTTTGAATTATAAACATTTAAAGTTAGCGAATCATATTGCCAAAAATTTGCGTATTCAGATGCGATACAACGCAAAATGTTATAAAAGTGGAAACTCGTTGTCACCTCTTTTTAATATCGATGTAAAGATTACGTAGGCAAAGATAATATTATTGATATTTTTAATGAATAATATTTATTACATTAAAAAATTATTATAGCTTCGATATTTTGATATTAGGATTTTTATCTCAAAATGATTTCTGTAAGAATCCCCTCTTAGGAATTTACGGTCTTTACGGGATACTCTCTCAAACTTCAAGATTAATGATGTGGATTCATCAGATTCATAAACTTTTAT
Source organism: Acromyrmex echinatior (assembly GCF_000204515.1). Next base: position 66,772 of record NW_011627749.1, read on the forward strand.
CATCCTGTTGCTTTCCATTCTTTCATTAATAAAAGTTCTCACATCGCACATTTGTTATTGCTATACCCACACTATTTACGATATTTTGTTTATTTCTTTGCGCAAGTTATTGATTGTTATTAGTGCTGGTCAATATAATTAAAATTTAATTAATTTTGTGGATCGTGATGGCTATAAATTTTTATATAAAATAAATCCGAGGATATGGGATTATAATTAAAAAACATTGAATAATTACAAAGAAAAACTGCAATAATAAATTGATATTAACCTAAAGTTTTTACGCGCTCGCTTGGTTCATCCTTTTATCATGCCATACTACGATAAGCTAAAGCGTTTTATAGCATTTAATAGGATTTAATACCTTTTATCTTGATACAAGAAAGCCGCATATTCTCTTCAGAGAAACGCGCCACTGATCTCGAAAATTAAAAAGCTGTAATCTTCTCTTGTAACTGTTCCCTACCTTTGCTGCTTTGAACGAAGCTCGCTCGGAAGCAGCTTGCCTTTTCCCAAAAAATAAAACGAAATGAATATGTCCTCTACTTTAATAATGTCCCCGTTTTTATATTAATTGATACTATATTTTATAGTAAGCTCATTATTATACAATATATTAACATCTAAAATTTATCCGATAATTCAAGGAATATAATATAATATTATATTTAAGAAGATTTCATGAATTGTATATTATACGAAAATGATGTTAAAACATAATTAACTATTAAAAGAAATAAATTTAGGTCTAAATTAAGACAACTACTGTAAATAATTAATTTATTTTGTACAATTAATTATTGTAAATAACTAATTACATAAAATAAATTATTTGCAAAATAATTAATTATATAAAATAAGTTAATTATTATAACAATTATTGTAAATAATTAATTTATGTTATTATCAACGATTTTTCTATTGATTGTGTAAACTTCATGCGTGTAATACTTGTTTCACTGTTAAATATACATACTTTTTCACTAGTTATTTTTTTTATCCTAATCGTATTCACAAGTTCATAGATCCAGACATTTTTTTCAACTATTATGAAAATTTGTTTAAATGTTTTTCACAATTTTACACAATTTTAAATTATATAATCTTATTCTTCGAATTTTGATCCTCAAAATGAAAAAGTCATTTACATAACTTTAACAACGATACATTAATTTAAAATGCACTGGACTCGCGAATACTTACAGTTACAGAAATTTCGGAGTGAATATTGATTAGAGTTGATTAATAATGTTTTCTTGGTTCGTCAAATTCAACGCGATATATTTTGAAACCACAGTTTTTTGTCTGTTCCAGACACTGTTGTGGGACAGGTTTGCGTGCACGAGCTGCTGGCTTTTCCACCTTTTACCTTCTTTATGCCGCGACCTCGTTTCCACTTCCCACTTGGCGAAGTTTCTCGAGCTTATGAAAATGGCTGACAGCTTTCCGGACCGAGTTACTCGCGGTAAGTTCCATTGCGAGACTTTCATTACGAAGCAGCGCCAGTCCCATTTCTTCACTTACTCTTCATAAACCTTTTCATATTTCAACGGCATGCGTAACTTGATTTCGCATATGTGTCTAATCAACTGTCCGTTTGCATAAGCGTATTCATCGGGAAAGAATCAAATTTTTCGTTATCGAAAGATCAACTGTAACTTATCAGCTATAAAAATTATTTAGTTTTTAACGCGAGATATTTTGACAAAAGTTTAAATTAAAATTATATTAAGATAAGATTTCTTTGTGATAAAAAGTCAACTACCGTCTAAATCAAATTGAACGCCTTTCGTTGTACAATGCATTTGCATCGAACTATTCGCTAATTATCATTCATTAATTTTTAATTGTTTTTTAGTTATTTATATATAGTAATATTTGCAAAAGTTTACGTAAAATATTATGTTTTTATCTCTTTCTCGCGTAACCTCGATTCGATTTCAACGAGCTTATGAAAATGGCAGTCGGGTTTCCGAAGTGAGTTACTTGTTGCAAAAACTTTCACAAGCTTTCGTATATCCTTCCCACTATCCTCTCCTGCTTAGTATTTTCTTTTCTTTCAGGCAGTTTGTTCTTTATTTTAGCATCGGTGTTGTCTCGGCATATTTTCTCTTTTTTTCTCTATAGGTATATTGTAAAAGTAGCTATTGCATATCGATGAAATTTATTCTCCATTAGTCGATTTCACCAACGTTCTATAAATTCTCGTTAACAGACGATAAATTGACCTATCAATTTTTAGCTTAAATGAGTTTTCGTTAAAAATAGTGGTGGCTCAACCAGTCATCAGCACTAATGGACATTTGCTAAACAAAAAAATTTGCATTCAACATTCGTAATCTTTTTAACTTTTTTTTAACTTTTACTATATTGAGATAAACTTTTGATATATCTAATGGTTTGTAACGATGTTTTTAAAAATACGAAATACTATATATGATGTTTAAACTTTACGCTGTTTCCTCCATTTTGTTTATAAAATATTCCAAATGTGCGTACAATGCAAATGTAACGATAATTAATTATTACATTAAGCAATTAAATATCCATAACATTAAAATGATAGTAGATAAATAAATTAGTTGGTATTTAAACAAAATACAAGTCATCATGACATTAAAATGGCTCTAAAGTGATTATTAAAAGTCATTTTTCGATCAATCACAATTCATTTTAACGTTACTTTGACGATATCGTGACTTGTTGTTCTGTTTGGGAATTAGCTCAGATCAGTTCGAAACACGAATTAAGTAGTAAAGATCCATCATAGATCCAACAGGTATTTCTTTTAATTTTGATATTCTTATATAAATTAATAATATGGTTCACTTTAGAATAAATCAATATAAATAATTAGAAGGGCTACAAGCTAGTTAAAAATAAATTAAGAATATTTAATGATAAATAAAGAACTATAAAGAAATACAAAAACAAACGTTTCGACGCCCATCTCAATGTTAAAACAAATTAAAAATTATAATGTTACATAAGTTGTCGGATTCTCAGATCAAAAATACAATATTATATAAGTTAACTAGTAGATTTAAAAATGTTGATACATGTCGAATGCTTCCTGTGTTCACTCTTTCTTAAAAAATGTGGTCCATTGAAATTTTTAATGTAGAACGTTGAATTTAATCAATGTGATTGATACACTAGTGATAATCTCATTTTTCTTCTTTATTTAGTCAAACTTTTGTAAGTCAAGGGTTAAAAAGAAAAATGTGGAGATTATGATACAATTCACATAAGCCATAATGCGGTACCAGAGCAGAGAAACTAGTGATTTCCATTCATAGTCCTTCTAATTATTTATATTGACTTGATATTCTTATTAAGTCAAATATTGTCTCTGATATTTGGTGAATTAGCAAGGATCCTCCGTGGATTATGGCATGGGCGATAGCATAATACTTTTGTCTACTGCTGATAAATCTTCTACAATACCTAAGTTACGCCATCGAATCGAATCCAATAACGACTTTCCTCTTCAACTTCGGAGAAGTCGAGCAATTAATAGCGGTCCTTTATCCTCTCGAATCGTCCCGATGAGAAAGTTTCTCTGAGACCGTCGCTTTCATATCTATTGGTACTACCGGTTAGCGTGTTACATTTAATAACATAATATGGCGGTCACGAGAATTCTTTCAATTACAAAAGGTTCAGTTCAAATAAACTGAATTGCTCCTGATGACACAATGGAGATTCTTTTATTCAATAATGCTTTAGAGATTCATATTCATTGTACGTGCTTTGGTATTGTTGACGTTTCTTATACTCAACTCAACGATCTTCACTTTTCATTTGCGTTTACTTGACACATTTTGTGTTGTTCGTATATTATCAGATAATATTTGTTCGTAACTCATTTTCATTTATTAATTGGTTAATTATACGTAATCGTAGTTATCAAATACTTACAAAGATGTAAAAAGGAGATAATTTCACGTCTTTAAATTGATAATAAAAACTAAATAGCGCAAATATTAGATTGTCTAAAATTGAATTGCAATTTCTTGTATTAAAGTTAGAAAAAGGAAGAAAAATAGCTGATATCTATGAAGAAAAATTATTGTTACGCATATTATTCACATAATATGATAAAAAATTATATATGGAAAGAATGTATCAACAATTGTTTATTAGCTAACAGCAGTCTAACTGAAAAATAATCTTATTAATTTAATAACAGTAAAATATATTGTTTCATTAAACATAGTTATTAAATATTAATTTAATAACAGTATTAAATATTGTTATTAAATTATATTTTTTTCGTTGAGGATATCGTCAATGTGTGTACTTACCTTTGACGGAGGTAACCAGGGTTAAGTGTTGAGCATTCATTTCGGCGAGTCGACGAATTACGTCAATCTGTTCCAATGAGAGTTGAACTGCATTTAACTGAGCGGCACCGCAAGGAACATAGGCTGACCAAAACTGAAAAAAAGAAATATATCATATTATTATGTAGAAATAGCCAGTAATTGTATTTAGAAACCTAACATTGATTTCTATACATGAAATACAATTTAACAAATGTTTTAAATTAAACAAAGTTTTTCAAATTAAAAAACTAACTTCTCTTTACATTCTATCTCATTTTCGCCGTACACAAAATCGATTGAAAATATCTTTCGAAAGAGAAAATAAGTGAAAGAAAGGGATGGAAAAAATAAAGAAAGCTAATAATAATTTTGATGCATTTTTGAATTGGAAATTTTATTCAATTCATAAATACACTTCTAGGAGTTACAATAAAGTATCACGGTGGATCTTGAATGAAGCATTATTAATAGTACGTCGAGTATTTTTTCGCGTGTTTTGATATATCGCGTGACTCCGTATACAGTGTTGTAATACAGTCACGCTCAATTACTCACAATGCTTTAGGATTATCGGTGCGATAAATGTTTCATTAACTCTTTACGTTAAAAGGTTTGGATTTTATTTCCACGCGGAACAGTTATTTTATCGTGAAAGAAAGTTATTTGAGGCTTTTTACTGATAAGAGGAATTACGTTACTTTTCTGATTACGTTATTTTGTAAAATATCAATACTTTTATTTATATCATTTACTTAATTATTTTGCGTCATTAAAAACATGGTATTTTGAGTAAAGAAATAAAAAAATCTTGACGTCTTTGAGATTAATTTAATTAAGAGAGAATTTGATTGTTATAATTATATATGACATAAGTATAGCCTCTTTTATATTTATTTATAATGGTAATAATAGTAATAATAGTGGAAGCAAATAGGATTATATATCAGTCCTTAAACATCATCCAGATTTCAAAAGTTCTTCTGTGATTCCTAGACCTTCTGTGATTCAGATTATCAGTCCATAGTTTAACGAGCTTTATGAGACTGCTCAACCTCTCCCTCTTTCGGATTCCAGGCTTAATGTGACTCCAGGATCTACCTTCTTTCAGATTCTTAGGCCTAATAGATTCGGAAATAGACATGTCTATTTTTGCTATGATATAGATATAGATTTTGTATCTTTCTTCACATCCTTGAACTTAACACAGCCTTAAGATCTGTATTTTTAATCGTAATTCTTCGATCTCTTACAAAATGAGATATGTATAGAGTGACGGTCAGGATTGAACTTAGGACTCACTGATTACATAACACACATTCACATGGAGCCTTGCATTTCTTTATAATATATGTATATAACAGAAAATAAATACACAAAAGTTTAGCATGTTAGAAAATTGATCGAAGAAAAAGTACTACGGTGCTAAAGTTAAGATAAGTATTAATTTGAATATTTAGGAAATTTTCAATTTGTTGCATTTTCAAAATCACGTCGGTTTTGAAACTTTGCTTGCACCAGACGAAGTGATCTAATTCGAACGTGCTTATCTAATTTACGTGTAAATGCTCAGCGTCGAGTTAAATGTTCACGGCGAATGTTAAACTCCTCGAATCGGTCGAGCATTCGATGTGTGTTGTTGAGTAATCGAACATCAATATCGGGGAAGAGATACGCAGCACGCAGTGCAGCTAGTTGCAAGAGAGTACAGCATTCGGCCCGAATTTCACTGCGCTCTCTCGTAGAGGCTTTGAGAGAGCTAGCGTTACCAATTACTCGGCGGTCTAATTAGCAGTGAGTTACCGCGCACTGGCGTAAATATTGAATTTCAGTTCCGGTCCTAAGTTCTAGTGTAACGCTATTGGCATCCCCGATTCTCGCCACTGTCGGTCCTCTTCCGACGTTAATATTATTATACTAATCACATGACGATATGGGTAGGATGGCGTACGTTCGGGACAGCGACGGGCAAAAGAAAGATGGAGATGCGGAGGCTGGAAAGATAACGGGAGAGACGAGACGCGAGACGAATGATCACGGAAGTCTCGTGCAACTCAAACGAATTCTCTTCCGACAAGGGAAAACGGAGTCCATCGTCTCGTGTGTAGCATTTCTCGAACGGCCTTTGGTCGCTTGCATCCGTTGCCGATAGTATATAAACGCTTTTCACATATGTATCCTTCCACTTGACGTTACGAGTAGAGAGATGCATTTATATTTTGACTCTCGTTGTTATTTCAACTGCGATCATATTTTGAAGATACTATATTCTCACGAGAGTTTTATATTCCCTCGCAGAAATTTAATACTGGAAGGTATCGGTTAATTATTTTGAATATTAAAAGTACTGTTGTTTAATGTTTTTAATTTGAAAATAAGTCATATTCAGTATTAAATTGATCATATTACCTTTGAACGATCCATTTTTAATATCTCATATTACTGATATCTCTTTTTTTCTTGAGTAAGATTAATTGTTACAATTTATTATTTCATTGCATTTTTAATTTTTGCCTCAAAATATAACTGCTTCAGCGTCATTATAATGGCTTTTCTGTTCTGTAAAGATTAAGTAGACATAGGTACTTTAAAGTTTAAGATATGCAAGTTGAGGGACGAGATGCTTAGAATCTAAATCTTTTTTTAATTTTTTAATTGTATAAATATATTATAATATATTATAATATTATTATATAAATTTACATTAGTTACATCCTTATGAAATAGAGGAATGTAAAAATAATGAATTTTAAGACTTCTGAGTATTTGGGCTTTTCATTTTCCTATTCTATAGAACAAGATTTTAAAGAAAACTTGGAGTGCACTTAGTCACTTAAAGGGATGCTGGAGCGACGGCCAAACTTATCAATATCCATAAAAAAGATTCTTAATTCTAAATAAAACATTATGTGCATTAAAAAAACATTACATACATTAAATAATATTAAGTAAAACATTACGTATATTTTGGCTCTGGCTATATTCTGTATGTATATCACACGAATGCTAAGTTATGTACACTTGGATTGTACTTTTCTATTCACTTCTTTTATATAAGCTTCAAAATCATAATTTGAAGATTTCATTATATTGTTATAAATTATTCAAATGCTACTTTTTTGAATATATATTCGAATTCATTTACATATGTAAAGAAATAATCTACGTGGTAAAATTTAAATACAATTTTTTTTTATTGATTTGTATTTTCCAACTATTTGCATTTTTGTTTCATTTTAAAGAAGGATTCTTTAATTTTGTATAAGGAAAACGAAATAAATAGAAAAATATTAAATGCGCGTTTCGTCGATAGCTTCAGCATCTTCTTAAAGATCGAATTGGATTTCTAAAGGGTTATTCTTCTTACAATTAATTGCTTGATCGTGACAATCGTCAACAAATTCTCAACGCCGGTAGGGATTCGCGGACCTAAACTCGTATGATTTATCGCTCTCGGTGAGTATTATACGGGCTATGCGAATTCAAATAATTTATAGTATTTTGCGCGTAATTTACACGGAGTGCGGATGCGCGTGACACGCGTGTAGACATCTTTCCGGTACATCGCGCGACAGATGCGCGCGATAGAGGGTTATTCGTCACGACAAATAGACGCAGGGACACTAATAATCTGACGCCACTAGCTAACTGATGGAGTTTAGCGTTGCGAAATACTGCGAGCGTAGAGCGGATCTGACGTTTCCTTATCTTCCGGACGACCCCCACCACGGTACTCCGTGTGGACGATCGCATGGTGAATCGCAGTTAATAATGATATTGCGAGGGGGTACATGCGGCAGATAAAGCCGTCCGACCGGAAAGCTACGTGCCTTCTTGCAGAAGGAAAGCAGATAACACTGACGAGACTGTGCGGGGTTCAAAACACGCGACGGCTGCCAACGGAATATCCGCTCGATAGCGGTGCATCGTTTCGAGAAATCCGGGACGGAAACGTATTTATCGAAGAAAACGTATCTTGAGAGCGTCAGCGTGAACTCTGGATGAAGGATAAACAACGGCGGATTAAATAGATGATGTTTCGCTGTCACTTCGCGGAACAGTGTCGAATCTTACAGATGTAATTGTGCTAATAAACATCAAAGATATGCGAATTTATAGGTGCAACTAGGAAAAACATAACGGTGCATTTCTGTTAGACATTTGTGGCGTCATACTCTACTGTCGACTTGTAACATAAAGAGTCTGCCAAGTGCTACATCATTTATGAAAATAACATCTTTGTTCTAAATAAATGAAATATTCATACACAGAGAAATGCATATTTCCTGCTTTAGAGTTTCGTCTTTAGCACTTAATGTCTTTTATCTTAATTCTTCATCCAGAGCTGTTACTTCACATGTTGCTAGTTAAATCTATTAAAAGTAGCGAAATGCACGCTGCTTAACTTATGTACTAGAGAAAATGTATCTTGAAAGCGTCAACGTGAACTCTGGATGAACAATAATGCAGATTAAATAGAAGATGTTTCGCTGGCACTTTGCGGAATAGTGTCAAATTTTACGATATAATTGTGCTAATAAACACCACAGATATGTAAATTTAGATGTAACTGGGAAGAACATAACGATACATCTCTAGGCATTTGTGGCGTTATATTCTACTGTCGATTTATAACATAGCTGAGTGCTATACAATTCACAAAAACAACATCTTTATTCTAAATAAATGAAATATTTAAAAAATATTTTTCGCGTTAGATTTTCATAAATCCTGTTTATTAATTCTTCATCTAGAGTTACTATTTCACACGCTGCTAGTTAAATCTGTTAAAAGCCGCTAAATGCACGTTGCTTGTCGTATGCATTATAACAGGAAACGTATCTTGAGAGCGTAAACTCTGGATGTAGGATAAACAACGGTGCAGATTAAATAGAAGATGTTTCGCTGTCGTTTCGCAAAACAACGTTAAATTTTACGTAATTGTACTAATAAACAAAGACGAATTTATAGTAATTGGGAAGAACATAACCGTGTATGTTCATTTTTAAATCATCATCTACACTGTCGACTTGTAAAACAAAGAGCTAACATTGCCATGCCATTTATGAAATATTTTCATAAATGGCTTTGATCTAAATGAAGTATTAAAAAAAAATACACATTTTCTGCTTTAGATTTTCGTCTTTAACACTTAAAGTCTTATTTATTAATCTTTCATTTAAAATTGCTATTCATACGCTGCTAGTTAAATCTGCTAAAACTCGTCAAATGCATGCTGCTAGAGAAAATCATAATACATATTCTCTTTGCGAAGGTGATGTCGCGCAGTGAAAGAGCTCTCGAAAACAAAGACGCTTTCGATGCGTGCAAGTGTACTCACACATAACCCGTGAGAGGTTCTCTCGTTTCGTATTCCTTCGAAATAGCCTTTTCCCGACGAAAATCATTTTCTTGGCGCCCGAAACGGCCTGTTCCAGTAGACATGTTTCTGTGTTTTATGTCGGAAGAAAATTCGTAGAAAAAGAGAGAGAGGGGGGGGGAGGGAAGAGGGAGAGAGAGAGAGAGAGAGAGAGAGAGAGAATAAAGGTGTAATTTAAAATATAAACAACGATAGGATGGGGTTGCTAGTTCGGCGCAGTCGACTTTGTGGATGAAGCTTTCGTCTCGCTGATTGTCTTTTATCGTTGTTCCTTTGTTGCAAACTTCAGCAATCTTTTCGCGGTCACGGTACTTTCTCCGCGTTTTCGACGGAAGTTAAGCGGCAGAAGAGGAAGAGGGCTGTGTAGGCAGGAGTTCAACTTCTGTCTCTGTGCACGCCCCAACGAACTGAGAAGAAATGAAATTTTCGTCGTGCACCCGTTGCGGGGAATTTGTTAAACAGGATTGCCATTGTTAACGATATCTACCTACCTATTTGCGTACTGTGGAGTCCGCACCAACGCGAAGTTAAGGGTGGTATGGCTCGACTCGAAGGAACCGCCACAACGAAAATATGCCTCGATACAATCACCCTCGTGAATTACATGACGTTTCCTTGTTTCGTTATGTCGTTTTTATTGTTACACTTTTTGTCCCAGCATCAGAAAGATGGATAAAACTGATGCACGGCTTTTTTGGATACAATGGTCTTTTACCTGTATTTTTGTATAGTTAAACAGAGTGAATTTTCTTTGGCGCTGTCTCGCAAATGTTTGTTCTAAAAACTAGAACACTTCATTTTGTTGTCATTTTCAAGTGGAAATACGACGTATTAATAATGCCTCGCATATTGTATATTCATATGGAATTCATTTATAATGTATCGTGCGGTTGAACTCAAATTAAAATTCTATTTGAAAATACGAGTAAAATTACATTTCCAGCATTACAAACTGATTGTGAATAAATATATTGCAAAGGTAATAATAATGTCGTTATGATCAATATGCTATTTATTACGTTGTTTCGTTTTCCTATTATTTCCATATTATTTCATCACTATGTAACCGTAGAATGTTAAACAATGTTTATTGGTAATTCCAGCATATTCAGATATTCCAGTAGTTCCATGTGCAGGTCACAGTTTACACATTTTTATCATATATCGATACATTTTATATTATTGTATTGTAAATAAAATTAATATTAATAATATTTACTAGCTATGAGATTATGCTTTCACATTTATGTACAATCTTTTGATATTGATAAAATCATATTGACAATAGATTAGGTATTCTTGAGCCAGAATACAATTGATTAATTTCCATTAATTAATTGATGTGAGAGAACATTTATTGGCGGATTAGTGAATTATGTTGAATTCAAAATACCTCATCATGAATCGAAATTGATCGGCTAACCATTAATAACATTATTAACACTGTACATTATTAACACTGTAAGCCATGTTACATGTATATTTAATCGTGACAATTATAATTGATCTATAACACTAAACGATTATTTATATTAATCAGAAATCACGTCAATGTCTAGGGATTAATCTTATATTTAACATAACGTCTTATTATGTAAGAAACATGTCTTTGTCTTTCGTTCTTTCTTTCTAAATGTTTATCTTCTTTGTTATCATTTCATATATTTTCTTAAAAAAAAAAAAAAAGAACTGATCTGCGCATTATTTTTAAAACAAATATTTAAAAGAAAATATTAGGTGTTGGAATTAATTCGTAGCGTTTTTAATGAAAGAATGTTATTTATTTCACATGAGCATTAAAAAATACATTAATGAAAGTACTTCCCATCACTTGTAAAACGCTACGAATTAATTCCAACACCTAATATATTAAAATGAAGTTTGAATATTTTCTCGTAGAAATACAATTTCTATCATATCTTTTTATGTTTGTTGTTACAAACTAATTTTGATTCCGCGATGTTAGTTTCGTACAGTTGGAAACAAAAATTGCTGATTTGTTAACTAGTACACAGCAACCTCTGTCTTTTGTAAGTGTGGATCCATCGTGTCTCATCAAAACGCAGTTAGTGAAATTTTTGTCGTTTGCAGAAACTTTTTCCACCAACTACCTTGCAATTCCTGGACGCTTTTCTGCGTCGCTTCCAGTTTACGGCGTTTTTTCGTGACGCTTTCTTCTTACACACAGCTTCCCACAGAAAACGTGCGAGAACCATTTCACCACCAAACTCCGTTCGCCATTCTGCAGGCGTGCTTTTATCTATGCATAAGTACCCCCCTAGAGCCTTGAACTTTGCCGTTGCGGATTTCCGCCGCGCGTTAATGCACCTTCGATTCGTTCCCGGCTTGTTTCGTTGTAAGCCCGAAATGGGAGCGAACACCCGTGGCGTGATAAATTGGTTTTGCAAAGTAAAAAGGTTTTGCGCTGTCTTCTCGAGAAAATTTGATGTACGGTTCTTCGAGGATAACGCAATATTGTAGAGATTATCACGATAAAGAATGTTATGAACCAGAAATCTCGTGCAAAAGTATGCATTATAACGACGGTTAAGTAGAATGAGTAAGATATTTTATTGTTTTTTTTATGTGTTAGAGCGAATGTAGAAATCTACTTTAGTTAACTTGATCATTACGAATATTATGTATTATGAAAATTATTGATTACATTTATGACGACACGTTGAACTCACCAAATGCGAAGTGATAATCTACTTGTTCCACAATCGTTCCACAATTGTTCCACAATTCAATCTTGAGAGTCAATTTGATATTGAGTGTATTGCGAATGTCTATTACATTTATAATTGAGTGGTGATGCTAATGAGATCACAAAATGCGAAGCATTAGATGTGCAATAATTTATTTATTGAGAAACAGAATAAATTAATTTTGAACTGAGATACATTTGATCTGACAAGGAGAGAACCAAGTAGTTTTCCATACATTTTTGAGTTTCGTCTAATTTTAAAAAGATAGTTTTAGTACCTTCTACTAATTTATAGGCATGACGCAATATTTATGCAAATATTTGTGAGAAATTTGTATCGAAAGTTTTGGAATTTTTAATTGAATTGCGACAGATATTATCTGTATGATTGTAAGCGTTAAAATATACATTAGAATAATATTGAATTATAAAATAATTTTGACTACATGCGTTGGTTAAACACTTACTTAAATATTCTGTAAAAATTTACATAAAAAAAGCGCACGAGAAATCCTTTTTATGCAAAGGATGATACAACTTTTTTTTCACGGTCGTTCGAGAAATATTTTATTTCTAGATTTTCTTATATATCTTTCTTCATGGAAAATTATCATAATAATGAAGCCACACTCAAGGAAAAATTACATTGAAATAATAAAATTAACAAAATCCTTATTCATATCGTTATAAAATCACTGTCAGTTTTGCTTCAATTATTTAAAAACTAATTTAGAGTTGGATCACCTTTAAATTAAAGTTAGATCACTTCTAATTTAGAGTTGGATCATCTGAAAAATTAATTTTGACCTTTGACTCTTTTTTAACATCCTTCACATTTTTGCTCAAAAAGGTGTAAGTAAAGGAAATAATGCATTTTTCTTGTAAATTCAATTTTCTATATACGATAAAGTTATTAAAAAGTTCAAGACGTTTGGGGAACACTTAAAAAATTAAACAATATTGAAATTTGAATAAATATATCATGTTTGTGCTTAATTTTCGAAATGTTCTCCAAATGCTACTAATTTTTAAATAATTTTATCGTATTCAGGAGGTCAAAATGTACAAAAAACACTATTCTTTATTACATTTTTTTCCGGTTCCTTTCTAACATCCTCCTTCCCGTTATAAAATATTTCTAGCCAATTAAAAATAATGCGATTTATTGAATAATTATAAAGATAATTATAAAGGATATTGAAATATTGAAAGTAATTACAAATTACCTTTATTGTAAAAATGTAACGACGTTATTGTTACAAACAGAAAAAAGTACGTATAACGATTATACTAAAAAAAAAAGTAATGAAAACGGTAACTGCGTTATTTATTTCCTAATCCTGATTTCAAATATTTCGTAGTAGTAACGGATTGGCAGGTATAACTGACGCTCGGAAAGAATTTGTTTTGCTTTGTAGGAATGCGTACGTCATCGTATACGTGTGCTATTGTTTTCGCAAGGTCGTTACGGTATCATTCGCACGCCGAGTCTCGAACAGGCACAACTAGTCGTGCGAGTCGCTCAATGTCGACGCAATATTTCATTGAACGCGATCGCGGCAAGTGCTGAGAGACACAACGCGATCACTTCGAACAATTAACGATTGCCATTCCATACGCTTAATCGTCTCTTGTATCTATCAATTCGTGAACGTATCTAGACGACGTTTATCCATGCGATCGGACGACGTATTTCGCGCTATTCGAAATAGAACGTTGATAACAGAGAACAGGAAAAAAATCATTTCGCTTCATCCCGATATTTGTGAACAATAATAATCTCTTTAATAACGAATTAGAATATTCTTGTTCTCGCTTTTTTCGTCGAAGTTAATACAATTTGCTCGGTAATTCACCGATTTGCACGCATTCAAACTACATTTATTGCGCATAGCTGAAGTTTGGCGTCGTACTGTAATATATTTTGGGAGAATTTATCGCGTTTTTTGATTAGTCGTTAACTCGATTTGTGCTATATCTCGGAGTATTGGCGTAAAATTGCCAATTCCATTTATGTATGAATTTTTCAATCATTAACAAAAGCGTCACGGTCGCGAAACTGATGAGTTTCGAATCATAATATTGAAACTGTCTGCCGTTTGAAATTTATTTGTTACCGTTTGAAAAATGTCGCGTTACGTCGAACAAACCGCAACTTTGTATAATTAAGCTTAATCGTGTTTCAGCGAGTGAGTGTTGTGCTATGAAAAATCAGCGATGGAAAAACATGAGAGGAGGAGGAGGTCCCGGGAGACATCTGGCAACGGCGGAGCAATTATGAAGTGAGTGTAATTTATTATTATATACTTGTTATATGTTACACGTTGCAAAATTAATTTTATTGAACATTCAAAATTCTAATTTTTGTTATATTACTTTGAATGTGATCAAAGTCTCATTACAAATGCTTTAAAGTATTCGATTGACCAGTCAGAAGAAAGAATTTTATGAATAGATCAATCAAAAGAATTCTTCAAAGCATTTGTAGCATTACATTGACTGTATCCTTTGTGCAGTGCGATGCGTATATGAAATATTTTTCCTATTAATTTAGAACAATATAGATAATTTAGAATAATACTTTTTTTAATTAAAATTTATTATAATGTTTTTAAGACTTTTGATAAAACTTTTTGAATTCTTTGGAAATTCTTATAAGAGGAATAGTGATGGATATCAAGACGCTTTGAATTAATTTGAATATATTGTATCATAAAACACTTGAA
This sequence comes from Acromyrmex echinatior, assembly GCF_000204515.1. The sequence goes on from NW_011627749.1 coordinate 81,910, forward strand.
AAGTCTTGAATGTCTTAAAAAATCTTGAATGATTTAATAAAAAAACTTTAACAATTAAAAAATTATTTCTTTCGTTGATTTTTTTCAAATTAAAGTGGAAATACATTTGACGAAAATAAAAATTTACTTGATTTCAAAGAAATGATGTTCAAACTAAAGAAAAATTTATTTAATTTTAAGAAATAAATGTTCAAATCAAAGAAACTTTTCTTTAACCGTATAGCAATGCTCAAATTTCTTTAATTCAAACAAATATTTTAATCGAAAACTTTTAATCGAAAAAAATTGAGAATTATTAAATTTTAAGATCTATCAAGACTTTCAAGACCTATCAAGACTGTAAAGAAATTTAAGAGTTACCAAGACTTTCAAGATCTATCAAGACTTTCAAGAGTATACAGCTTCGAATAATATTCGAAATGTTTCGAAACAGAGTAATGATTAAATTGATTGAAAATTGGCAAAAGATATGATTAAATACCCATTACTAGAGCTGTGACTTTAATGTATTTCACATAGGAGACTGATTTAAGAAGTTAAACTCACCAATAAAGTTTTCATTTAATTAAATAACCACAATTCATTATTTTTATATAACAATATACGACAATATAGCGTATATAAAATATCCATATGATATAGAAACTTTAGAATTTAAATTAAGGAACAAGTCAGATATATACACATCCTGGCTTCCAGTCTTTTTAAATATTCTTTTAAATATAAATAAATATATATATATATACATACTTTATTTTCATAGTTTCTATTATTTCTTATCTGTTTCTCACATCATGAGAAATAATTTATAATCATGTGGATGTACATTTTAATATATTTATTTATTTGTATATTTATTTGTATTTTAGTGTATTTTTGTACTTTTTTAGAATTTTTTAATTGTATAGTTTAGTTTTTAATTTTATACGTCTTTTTTCCTATTTTTGTCTTATAAATGTATAAAAATGATTAAAGAGTATTAGAGTATTGTTGAGTTTGGAATACTAAAATAACGTAATAATGAATAAATGAGAAAAGTAAAAGTTGAACAATTTACAATGTGATTATTTATTTATACATATATGATATCTCAAAATATGCTAAATTGGAGTATAAAGTATATATTGCAAAATAATTTCTCTTCTAATTATTTTTTAATATTTAACGGAATTGAATTATATTATTGTTAATTAGTATGTCCGGAATACACCTATATTCGAATACATGAATAAAAATTGAATGAAAATATTCATTCGAGTCTTGAAATATTTAGTCCTAGTAACAGTTACTTTAGATGTGTTATTTATTAGAACAAGTACTAAAATAATCTTTGTGAAAAGTAGTCTATATATATTCCATATAAAATATGTATGCAATTATACATAAAATATATCCTTACATGTGTGTTTTTCTCTTTAATCTCATTTTGTATATGCATTATATTCTTTTATGTATATACACTAAAGTAATAAAAAAACCATTATAAATAACTAGCACAGTTAGTATAAATTTGGAATCGTTTTTTAAAATAAAAAGCGAAGTTGCAAAAAAATAAGAAAAATTGTTCATATACATACATGTAATTATGTACAATATATAGAATATAATTATATACAATAATTTCTATCATTGTATATGTAATTATATATCAAATATTGATTGTATTATAATTAACTATGTAATAATATAATTGCAATTTTTCTTATGCTAAACAAATTGATAATGTTCTAATTTTTATTTCTTGATTATTTTTCTCTTATATGGAGAGATCATAAGAGAAAAAAACATACATACACATATACAGATACATTTGATACACATATAATTATATACAACAGAATTTTCTACAATTAAAATATAATGGAGCTATATACAAAAAATTAATTTTAAGTATTATTTCATGTAATATTACACTTGTGGTTAGTATATAATGATTTCGTATCTATTTAGACTTACTTCGATTTCTTTTTTATTTTCAATCATTGTCTCATTTATACATGCAGAGTACTTTCTTCACTTGTTAATATATATATATGTTAGCAAAAAGAGATGTTAGCAAAAAATGTGTTTTTTTCCTATGATTGAAAAAAAAACATCTTTCCGTCGAATATGGCCAACCCTGTATATATATATATATATATATATATATATATATCTTTTAAATTAATTTTAAGAATGGATGCTACTTCCATGGTTTGGGGAAACATCTTGCACTTCTTCTCCACAATGACTGTAAATCCTGAGAGCGCCAGATGACGCGTCTCTTTCAATTCGTACAGTTCACGAAATATTGGACACGCAAATGTTGGTGTTCAATATTCGCGAGCGAATTCTAAAGCGAGTTGAATTTCTAACCATTTACTTTTTATGTACAAACGTAGCAAAAGAAGCCTATGAGATACGTTATATTGTATAAATTCAAATCAATTTAAAAATAGATAAACCAATAATATTTATCGATTTTTACAAATTTGCTCCTCAAATGGAAGTACACGATATAGTCACTTCAATTTTGCAATCGGTAGAATCGCAGGCATATTAAGAATTCTAGTCTCTCAATATTATTATATAATTTTAGTTCAGTCAACAAATGACAAAAATTATTTAATGTTTCTGTTGTGAACTAACACGTAACAGTGACTTTTCATTGGATAATTCAGATAGGGATATATAATATATGTGTTAAGTTCAGTTCACGAAATCGCTTATCCAATATAGATTTTACATCCTGGTAAATCAAACTTATATTTTAATTCAATGAATAAAAGTTGCTAAAATTCTAATTTGTTACAAAATAAAGATGTTACCTCATGTTTGGAAAAAAAAACCGTACGGATAATTCATCCAATTATCAGTTTGTACTTCTTCAGCAACTGAGTTTTCATTTGTTGACAACTTTGAGTAGCAACTTGCCAGTAGTTTACCGACAACTTTAAAATCGTCATCATCAAAATTCATACTACTGCCATAATGTTGCCGTGATAATATGCAGCATCAATGCTGTCATATTGCCGACAACACAAGATAACATTGATGCAGTTATAATATCTTGTTAGCAAATTGCTGACAATACATATACACATTGTTGCCTGTATGTTGTTACAATGTCGATATATTCGAAATCGTTGAAGACAAATCTATGGCAAGTTGCCAACATCATAAGCAATCTCAGATTTGTGCAATTTTGCCGAGACACGCTTTGCTATCTGAGTACGAGATTAATAATTTAAAAAATATCACTATATGTACATGTGATACAATTTAGTACACTTTAAAAATATCGGATGAATTTAATACCATGTTATATATAATTTTTAACGTATTTGTATTAATATGAGTATCATAGCGTGGATTTATATTCTTGATGATAATGTCAACGCCATTATGGTATGGTTTTATAACCCATGGCATTATATTCACATCATGTTAGTGTTAATACTAACACAGCGAGAATTACATAGACATCTCATGGTGTTAAATCCACATCGATCTATTTTAGTGTTATTTTAGAGTATTAGTTGATATTTTACCTTCGTCACCTTCATGGAAAGGACTATACAAAGCTTTGGCATTTGTTAGTATTTCATTAATATTTGCCAATGCTATTTTATTTTGTTCAATATATTTTTTTTTAAGCCCACAAAGTTATTTTGTAAAAGTTTTATCCTTTCCAATGAATCGATTATAATAACTATCGCATATCATGGCACTCGTTCCGTTTAAAAAAATATGTGTTTGCATCGGTCTCCAACATTTTCTATTTGTTTTTCCTCCCATTTCCTCCCACATATTATAACGGAATTAAAATCATTTGGTACAGAAATCTAGAAAATGTATAAAATGTAATTTATAAAAATGTAATTAATAAAAGCCGCATAAGATAACATTTTCGTAATTAGTTAAAGCAGTATATGTATAAGATATGATTATATAATTAAAAATTTTTATTTATTTTCTCTTTATACTCTTCTACATATTTTTAGCTTTATTAAAAGTTTATATGTCAGTTTTTCTACATTAATGTTACACTATTTTTGCAAATGATAACCACTACTTAGGCATTTATTGTATACGTGTATATGTGTATATGTTTGTGTATGTATACATGTAAATAGATATAAATTAAATGTTAGTAATTATATTTAAGTTCTTACTTCAGCAGTATATGTAAATTTGACAGATGGTAAATCTTGGCAGGAAAATATGCCTCTAGTATATGTAAAATGCAGTGTTATCACTACAATATACATAGAATTCATGTTTATTTATTGTTTATTTACAATTTTCCTTGTTGTTGGTTATTAGGAAGGGATGTGTGCCATCGGAAGTTTGGTCACTTCTTAGCCAATACAATACAGGAGAATCTTTAAGTGTTTCATATTCAATCTGAATTTTATAACTGCCAAAAATGATGTCTCCTCGTATATATGCATCAATATTTTCTGAAATTTGTAGTTTTTGAAATATCTTATATTTACTTATAATAGAATTTATGTAGTATTCTACAATATTCATATTTAAGTTTTTTTCTATCACTTCTATATAATATTATATAATAAAATAAACTACGAAACTCTGCTCAAAATAAAAAATTTAGTATATAATAATTGCTTTTTAAAGTGTAATATTGGATGCTGTTGTAACCCGAATATATTTATATTTTACAGATTAACATTGTTCCATAACTCCGCTGCTGCGCATCGTATTGGTGAGTGTGACTATTTTTTATTTAAAAAATGGGATAATGGATCTAGAATAAAAAAATATTATAAATGTAGCACTTTACAAATAAGTTGCGTTAAAATGAATGAACCAAGACTGATTAGTGTTAATATATTTAATTTTAAGTATTTTATATTATGCAATTTATTATGTATATAGCTTTGTTAGTTTATTATATTTATTACGCTGATATATTCGAGAATATGGACAAGTAAAAATCGGAACGAGACATTTAAATATTATATACATTTATATGAAAAATATAAATATAAATATGAATTAATTGTTATTTACAATAAGGGATATAAATATTGTTAAAATTTAGGTACATTTTTTACTTTTTTTTTTCTTCTCTTGGCACGTATTTTGCATTTGTATATATTTTCTAGAGTTAAAAAATATTAGTATAAATATTAGTATAAATTGCCGCAAAATAAGAATATTTAGAAATTTTATCAGTATGCATACGTAGCTAACATAAATACAAAAAATGCAGTTATATTTCATTGTTTCATGGCATTTCCATATATAAATGAATAAGCAAATAATAAGAATAATTTTATTTATTTATATAATTTCTATTTTATGCTAATCCTTCATAGTCTATTTATTCATATTTATTACTGATTTGATTTTACATTGCTTTAAGAAAAATGTGAAATTCGACTTATTGTTTCGCCTTGAGAGAAATAAAATAATTTTTGTATTCATAGATTATTTGTAAAGAGATTAATTATTAATAGATGCAATTTACGTTAAAATGCTTGAAATTGAGAAATAATTCTGTTATATTAGGTGTTGGAATTAATTCGTAGCGTTTTA